>CAUYQV010160090.1:0-21441 GCA_963574575.1 Galagoides demidoff | reverse complement strand
CCCTCGTGCCCTGTGCCAATCAAGAGCCTCCCTGTACTCTGACCACCAATCACCCGTACTTCCCCAAACCCCCGACCACCAATCAAAGATGTATCCCACCCTCCTTCATCCTTCTTGCTTTCTTTACCCCATAAAAACTTGACGGACCCTGGGTTCAAGGCTCTTCCTCGGTGTGCCTACCAGGAGAGTCCAGGCTTGGGTGCCCAGGCCTGCTAAATAAAGCTCACCTCTTGCTTTTTACATTGGAGTCTGCCTCAGACAGCTTGCTGGGGGCTACTGGGCTATTTGGGAGAATTTAGGGCACAACACTGCAACCCTCATTTTTGTTTTTAGGTAGACATTGTGTAGAGCATCTCAGGTGAGGAACCTGGTCTCTGGAGGGTGGCTGGAACACCAGCCAGCACTTCTGCCTAAAACTTAGACCCCGTAACTGGTCAGTTGTGGTTGGAATTAGGGGGAAAGTACAGCCCTGTTGGTATGTGTGTCCAGGGCACACCCTGGTTTAAGGGAAACATCCCAACTCTCCATGGGGCTCAAGCTACCAAAGCACTTTAGTGGAGTGGAAAGAGCTAGGTTTTAAAGCCAGAGAGGTGTACATTGGACCTCAGCTTGGCCACCATGCCTTGGGTGCCCCCTTTGATCTTAGGTGTCCTCCTGTAAGATGGTGATCATGACCCCTCCCTTGCAGGAAACTAAAGTAAATTCTGGCCTATGGTAGGATTTCAGACTGGTCTGTCCTTGGCACTGTGCTGGTAGTGGCCTTAGTTAAGCTGTGTTTAGGTGTTTGGCCGAGCCCAAGCATTGAAGGCCATTGGTGATCGAAATTTTGGGCAGTTTATTGTGTGGCCCTGGAGCATGTCAGCTAATCTCCAGACGGGATTCTCCTGTCTGCAGCTGGAGAACATAGTGTAATGTGCCTTTCCTACTTTCCTGGATTGTTGCAGGTTAACAAGAGATAGAAGCTGTGGAATATTTTGTAACCTGAAAAGCATTGTAGAGAAGTGATTATTGTAACAACAGTGATATTAGTTAACATTGTTGGGTGCTCACATTTTGCCTAACACTAATTTAGTGTCACAGGTGTCACTCCATTTAATTTTAATCCACTTTTAACAGTTTTCCCAGGTAGAACCCTGTGTAGTAGTCCTATTTCTCATTTGGTTGAAGACAGGAAACAGAGAGGTTAAGAAACTTGCCTAAGGTCACACAGAGAGGCAGGTGGCTGACCTGGAATTCAAAGCCAGCCAAATTCCAGAACCTGCTCAGTAAAATATTAATCACTATGTTATATTGACATTATTATGTGATTGCTATTTCTAAGTTTCTCTCAGCAGAGGGTCCATAGTCATTCATACTCAAGGCATGAGATAGGACAGTAAAGCCATGATAATGACTCCATAAACCCAACAACTAATTAGTTTCCCTACTTTCTGGGCAGACCTTAAACATAGAACACATGTGCTTCTGTCCATGAACAAATACACTCATGGACTAAATGTAGATGTATATAGATTATGGAAACATACCCAAAGATAGAGATCAAAGTATTAATATAAGGAAGCAAAGCATTAGCAAGATCATTTATGGGCTTGTGAGTCTGTTGGAAGGATAATTATTCATTGGCTTAAGTAAAATGAAAGTGTCATTATGGTAACATAATAAGGATGGTCATACTTAATCTCTTTCCTATTGCACACATGATAAATGCCATCCACACATGTGACACTTCTGCGTGCTGCCCAGACTTTAATAATACCTCTCCCTAATTTTTTGTGGAAAATTAAGGCAAATATTGAATCTCTTTTTTTTAGCCTTCACAAATTAACTTTACAGGCATTTGAGAAATTAAGTTACCCAGTTAAATAGCTCAAAAAAAGGTTATTTCTCAGTAACTTCCATTAAATTCAGCAAATGTCATGTGCCTTACCTGTGTTGTCTACTAGCCTCCAGCCACATGTGCCTACTACACTTGAATTTAAAAATACCTGTTTTCAGTCACTCTATCTGTATTTCATGAGCTCAGTAAGCCACATGTAGCTATTGGCTACCAATCAAGGACTCAGATTGTAGAACATTTCCAGCATGGCAGAAAAGTTCTGCTGAGCACCACTGCTAGGCAGTGATCCACCCTGACCAGAGCAGCCCATGCCTGCCCCCAGGGCCCAAAACTCTTTGTTGAAGGCCCTGCTGAACCAGTTGTCCCAGGTTGGGGACTGGGGAAGGACAGAGAGCACTGGGAGGGTATTGTGGGGGAGCTACCCAAGAATGCTTGGGAAACTAAACCAAAGAAAACTCTATATATGTGAACAACAGCAATTTTTTAAAAAATTGAATTAAAAATTTTTTTTGTAAGTGAATTCTGTGACTAATATTAATATGATGTTTAAACAGTATTGAAAAAACGCTGAAAGAAAACTTTATTATAGTTTATACTGCAAAAAATACTAAAGAAGCCAAATGCAAAATGTACATGCAGCCTGATATTGTTCATCTGAGGTTCTGGAACAGGTAACATCCATCTGTGATGTTAGAAATCAGAACAATAGTTGCCTGCGTGTGGGTTGGGGGGAGTGGTTGAGAGCAGAGACAGACTGCCAAGGGGGGTTGGGGTGAGCTTGGGGTACTGACGATCTGTCAAGATAGGGGATTGGTTTGCTGGGTAGATGTAGTTGTCAAAACCCACTGGACTGTATGGCTACTATCTGTGCTCATATGTGCACCGTATCAGATACAATTGAATAAATTTCATACTATAACATGTTGTGGAAATGAGTAAAAATATGGAAATGGCCTTTGCCCAGTGACCTGGGCTTTGTAACCTTTGTCATCACTAACAAGAATTTTCTTAGCATTCTTGTGCCATATGGCTACAAATGTATTCTCTTGCCTTTTCCAGTTTTTCTTTCTTTTTTGTCAAAAGTGGACAAGCTGGAAGGATGTTTGCCAGAAGACTAAGGGCAGTGTTATCTTAGGGTGGAGAGATTTGAAGTGAACATTCCTCCCCCCCCCCTTCCTATATTGGAATTTGTAACAAGGAGTGTGCAGCATTATTTTTATTATCTGAGGCACAAAAACTCATTTTTGTCTTAACAGAGAAAGTACTCATATCCTTGGGTGCTGTGCAGTCATTGGAAGACCTTGGGTTGTGTATTTTGAACAGTAGCAAATTTCCTTCCCAGCAGCGGCTCTGTGGGTGCTTGTCCAGCACTCACCAGCCTCTGCGGGGATCCCTTATCTGTCTGCGGGGGCCCCGTGCGTGCTGTGAGGATGTGGTCTGTCCGGGAGCTCGCCAGCTGCCCATCCTTCTCACCTGCCCCCTTCTCCCATGTGCTCACAGATTCTTACCTGGCCCTCGATGAACCAATGAATAACATCACCACGTCCCTGGGCCAGACCGCGGAGCTGCACTGCAGAGTCTCTGGGAACCCCCCACCCACCATCCGCTGGTTCAAAAATGATGCCCCGGTGGTGCAGGAGCCCCGGAGAATCTCCTTCCGCGCCACCAGTTACGGCTCTCGGCTGCGGATCAGAAACCTGGACACCACGGACACCGGCTATTTCCAGTGCGTGGCGACAAATGGCAAGAAGGTGGTCTCCACCACCGGAGTCCTGTTCGTCAAGTTCGGTAGGCAGCCCCAGGGGGTGGCTGCACCCCTGCCCACCGTGCTGGGAAGGCGAGGTTTGGAGAAGGAGGGGATGCCACCAACTAGAATGTGCTTTTCACCCATAGCCCAAAGCTGGCTCACGCTGTACCCTTCTTACAATTTAGTAAACAACAGGGCAGGAGTGGAGTCCAGAGCTCTCTGACCCCACATTCCCTGACTGCAAAGCATCATGATCTCCATTCAGCAAGGAGGCTTGGCTGCCCGAGGAGTTGGGAATGTTTGTTGCGTCCATGGCCTTTTCTGTCCAGCGTCCACCACAGACTAGAAGGAGGGTCCCCCACCTAACCCCCCAGCTTGCAGTTGAGCCTCCTGGGCTGCTCAGCCTCCCGCTGGAAAGCCCTGAGGACTTTGAGGGTGCCACTCTGTGGATCATTTCCCAGCCTCCCCAGTCTTAGCACTTTCCCGGCCCTATACTGTGAGGTACTCTTACTGGTGTGTTACTGGGTTTTTTCTTTTTCTTTCTTTCTTTCTTTTTTTTTTCTCCCTTAAAGAAGGTTGGGGAAAACTGGAACAAAACAATAAATTCCAGAAAAATAAATCTCACCCCTGGATGGTTGAGCACTTTAACTCGTAATGGTCTGATTGCCCTCACGCTCACCCTGCAACAACCGAGGCTGACCGTGTCTTGTTTTTCTTTCTTTTCTTCAGGTCCCCCTCCCACTGCAAGTCCTGGATACTCGTGAGTACTTTGTGTGTCTCCTCCTGTCCTTCCTGAGCGTTTCACCAGAGCTTTCTAGGGCAAAGGGAAAGTTGTCCTCAGCTTGGACCAAAGCATCGAGTTTCCAGATGTCACTCCATGTTGCCCTGCCCTCCTTCCATCCATTTTCTCTTCCCTGACAATTCACAGAAGACCAGCATTGGCAGTAGCATCAAGCCTAAGGGAGTTGATGCTGAATGATCAAAGGAAAAATCTTTTTTTTTTTTTTTTTGAGACAGAGCCTCAAGCTGTCCCCCTGGGTAGAGTGCCATGGCTTCACTGCTCACAGCAACCTCTAACTCCTGGGCTCAAGCGAGTCTCCTGCCTCATCTTCCCAAGTAGCTGGGACCACAGGTGCCCGCCACAACACCCAGCTATTTTTTTTTGGTTGCAGCCGTCATTGTTTGGCAGGTGGGGCTGGATTCGAACCCGCCACCTTAGGTGGATGTGGCTGATGCCTTAGCCGCTTGAGCCACAGGCGCTGAGCCAAAAAATCTTGTTCTATTTACTATTTTAAAAGGAATCTAATATACAGTGGTAACAATGGGTTTGGTGGAATGAGACATGAAATAGCAGAGTGCTGGCTGAGTGTGGGCAGAGTGCTGGCCAGGGCTCTTCATCTCTGCTGGGCTCTGCCTGTGTGGGCAGAATGCTGTCCAAGCTCTTCCTCTCTGCTCAGAGCTTCTGCTCTGTTTCTGGCAGCATTTCTGAAGCTTTAATTATCTATCAGGACAATCAGGTGATCGCTTCATTTTTCATTCCCTTTAAAGAACTCAGAGGCACAAGTTCTAACTTACACTGGGGAGGAAAGTCCCAGCTTGGATTGAGAATGATGTGGAAGTTTGATTTTTTTCAAGTCCCTTCTTAATGAAGTCTGAAGTTCCCATTTCTTTCACCAACACTTTTAATTGGTGCATTTGTCCCTTGTTCTGACTAAGAAATCCATGTCTTTCATTCTAAGAGTATCTACTTGGGGCATTTTTCTTTATTTATATTTTTATTTTGGTGGAAAGACCCATTTATTAAAACTCTTGCTCCCTACGAAAATGTCTTCCATATTCTGGAGACTTCTAAAGTAAAATTCAAACTGTCTGACCTAGACTATTCCCAAGGTAAATATAACAGCCCCAATCCCCTCTTTGCCACGTAATTGCAGTGTGGGGTGTTTTAATACATTGGTGTGTGCCTGGAGGCCCAGCGGCTCACAGTCCCATCAATAAAATAGGTAATGGGTTAAAATCAACACTGGCCTTCAGCCACACTATTCTGCTGTTTCATCAGCCATTTAAAGGCAGCTATAAAAGAGTCTTTAAAATCTACCCAAGTGCTAACTGCATTCTACTTATCCAGGTAGGAAATGTTGATTGACCTTAAACCAGGTCACAAGTTTGGTCACTTTGTTGGGCATTTCTTGAAGCTAATCTTTTCTTTTTTTTTTTTAATTAAATGGTCTCCCCCTTGGTTATATATGGAATCCTTTTGAAGTCTTATTTAAACAGAGATTAAAACTTTTGTTACTTGCTGTAAAAATGCCTCTCACCTGATACCTTATTTGTTCCTATTAATCTGTGTTTCTAATGTGGCTGATAATCTGTATCCCGGGGTGATTAATGTGGTTCACTAGTCTGCCCTCACTATTAAGTGCTGGGTTGTGACTTGTAGCCTGTGGAATTTGCATCAGAGTTCTCCTTATTATGAAAATTACTATTAAACACCTCTATGTCCTTTCTTCTAACTTGGCTGCCATCTTTCTGATAAAGCCAGTCTAATGCTGTAATGGTTTTTATACAAAGATAATATGCTGTGTTTGTGAACTGATACCTATAGAGAGGGCATTGAAATCCCTTTAAGGTGCTCAGCCACAGCTAAAGGTTGCTTTGATGTCAGGTACCTGTATTTTATGCTGCCATCTGATGACCCACTGCCTCAGCAAGCAACAGTGTGAGATACATAGTTGCCACACTAAAATACAGTCCGTGTTGCCAGGGCCTTTGGTGGTCTCTATCCACTTGTTGGCACTCCTAGTTGCTGTTTGGATACCTTTCTTCCCTTTCCAGTAGGAACCAGGATGTTTCTTGCTTTTTTCCTCCTCTTCCAGCGCTACCACTCACCCTGTCTCTAAGACTAACTCCCAGGTAGAAGGCCAGTACTTGTCCCTACTAGTTCCCAGCCCTCAGTAAGCAGCCAGCCCTCACTGCCAGGGGACAGGCAGAAGGTGACAGAGCAGTAACCCTAGCAAATACCCCCTCACTGAGGATCCCTCTGCAGGCCTTTTGTCAAATTTTAAACTACTTTTTTCCAAAAGAGGAGTAAAGTACAGTTATAAATTGTTCTGTTTACTTGAAAGTGGCCCTGAGGTTACTGAAGAGGAAATAAAAGGAACACCCATGTCACAGCTCTAACATGCAGAACATCAGCACAGAGTAAGGTCCTAGGAGCATGGAACCTGGGAGAGCTGAGGGCCACTCAAGGCAACAGGGCTTTGTGACTCCTGCCTGGCTGGTAGGGCCCTTGGGACTGTGACCCACACAGCACTAGTCACTGGCTCTAAGAGACTGACAGCATTAGGTTTCATGGGAAGCTATCAGGATGGCATTTGAGTTTATAGTAGGAGCAAGTTGGAGATTTTTGAGATTTTTTGTTTGGTTTCTGTTCATAGCTTTAGGCTTTGTTTCTTCTGTCATTGCTGAGTCCTGGCCCACCCCTGCCAGTTACAGAGCCTGAGGCCCACATACCGTACGTCTAAATATTTAAAAGTTATAAATCAAGCTAGCAAAATGGTTAAATAAAATGTGCTCCATCCTCTCATGCTGACAAATATACCTTCATAAAGACAAAATTAAAAAAAAATTATGCTTTTATGAATGACTGAAAACCGGGAACTATCCAGAATGACTACTTACGCATGTCTGGACATTCTGTTCATAGACCAGAGATACAGTATATAATTCATAGATTATCATACACTGTTTTTTTAAGAATTCTTTTTGGCTCATGGCTACCTATGTTGTTTTATACAAGATTTTTACAGTATGAATTCTATTGACAACAATGCAAAATTAGACAAAATTTATTGAGTCATTGCAATTCTTACTATCTAAAACGAATTTAACTTGGAGAAACTTCACTCTCTTGAGCCAGTAGCAACTATAGTTACCAATAAAATTCCTAAAGTGATACTTAAGTCTGAAAATGAACTTAGAATTTTATGTACCGTATTCAGACATTGACACGGGACCATATATGACAAATATTCATTATTGCAGAATACACAGAGGTTGTCCAAAAGGTGTATACAGATTTTAAGAAAGGAAAAAAAAACTGTATTAAAGTTGTAATACTCAACATGTACTGATAACCTTTGTTAACTTGTGTAAGTATCTTGTATCTCTTGCAATTGCAAAAGTCAAATGTGACTAGAGTATTACAATTTTAATATAATTTTTCCTTAAAATATGTATACATTTTTGGGTATGCTCTCTATATAACAAAATATTATAATTTTGTCTTGTAAATGAGCGTCATGCTTTCCATGTTACCCTACGTAAGTACAAATTTAAGAGTAATTTGAACTCTTTAATTTATTCACTTTCTTGGGCCACTGTAACAAAGCACCACAAACTGCACAGCTGACACAGCAGAAACATGCAGTCTGGAAGTTCTGGAGGCTGGGAGTCCAAGGTCACAGTATTGGCAGGGTCGGTTCCTTCTGATGGAGGTCAGGAGGGGTTTCTCTCCTCTTCTGGAGATTTGCCTACATTGTTTGATGTTTATTGCTATGTCAGCGGAGGTCTGCCTGGATGTCCACATGGTGTTCTTGTGTGTGTGTCCCCAAATTTCCTCCTTTAATAAGGACACCAGTCATGTTGTATTAGGACCCCCTCTGATGACCTCTTTTTAACTTGATTGCCTTTGTAAAAACCCTGTTTCCAAATAAAATCACCTTCTGAGGTATGGGGGATTAGGAGGTCTTCAACATATGGATTTGGGGAGACACATTTCAACCCATAACCCTTAATACTGAAAACATTTTTTCATCCAGATGAAACTCTTCCAAATACTTTTTTAATTTGTGAGAGCTTTCAGAAGCTCTGACTAGAACATAAAGGAAATAAAAAAACAGATGCTTGGTAACATTGAGAGTGAAAGTTTGTTGGCCAAGAATCTCTTGCATGTAAACCAGGAGGAAGAACTTGCCAAGTTGGTGAATTTCTCTCTTTATTGAAGTTCTCAGCCACTGCAGGTCTCCTAGGCCTCAGCAGCACCATCTCCTCCAGAGGCAGTGCACACTTCACGGTCTCCCTCACAAGGACAAAGAGCCTGAGATGCAGAGAAGATTCCTGGACAGAGCACTGGGTCTCAGGACCCACACCGAGGTGTGGCTGCAGGGTCCCAGCACTGAGAGCCAGTTCCCAGGAAGCAGGGGTTCCTGGGTTCTCTTCCTTCATATCTCTTTTATTCTCTGTGATTTTTGTATGTGGACCAAGAGCACGGACCTTTTTTCTTTCTTTTTTTTTTAAATCATGTTTTACTGAGATATAATAGTTCATCATTAAAGTTATTTTAAAAAGTACACAACTCACTGTTTTCACTCAATTCACAGAATTTTGTAACCCTCTTTACTATTTTATTTTAGAATATTTTTATCATTGTGAAAGAAACTTCCCCCAGCTGTAGTAGGTTTTCTTTCATTCTTTTCTTTTCTTTCTTTCATTCTTTCTTTTTTTTTTTTTTTGAGACCGAGTCTCACTTTAATACCTTTAGTAGAGTGCTATGGCGTCACAGCTCACAGCAACCTCCAGCTCGTGGGCTTAGGTGATTCTCTTGCCTCAGCCTCCTGAGTAGCTGGGACTACAGACGCCTGCCACAACGCCTGGCTTTTTTTGTTCCAGTTTGGCTGGGGCTGGATTTGAACCTGCTACCCTTGGTATATGGGGCCGCCAACCTACCCACTGAGCCACAGGTACTGCCCCCAGCTGTAGTAGCTTTTCATGTACTTTCTGTCTCTAGGAATATCCTGTCATAGATGGTCCATATAAGTAGAACCATACATTGGCCTTTGTGTCTTCTTGGCATGAGGATAGTTTCAAGGTTTATGTACATTGAAGCATGCAGCGGTGCTTCACCTCTTTTTTTCTTTCTTAAAAGCAGTCTCACTCTGTCACCCTGGGTAGAGTCATGATGTCATCATATCTCACAGCAACTTCAAACTCTTGGACTCAAGCAATCCTCCTTCCTCAGCCTCCCAAGTATCTGGGACTACTAGCATGCCCCACCCCGCCTGGTTAATTTTTCTATTTTTGGTAGAGGCGGGGGTCTCACTCTTGCTTAGGCTGATCTTGAACGGCTGAGCTCAAGTAGTGCTCCTACCTAGTCCTCCCAGAGTGTTAGGATTATAGGTATGAACTACCATGCCTGGCCCATCCCTGTTTCGAACTAAATAATATTCCTTTGTACAGCTGTGCCACATTTGTTTATCTGTTCATCTATTGGTGAACAATGGAGTTGCTGCTACTTTCTGCCCATTCTGAATAATGCTGCAATGATCATTTATGTACAAGTTTTTGTGTCTGGGGGGTGGTTTTCAGTTCTCCTAGGTAGATACTTAGTAGTAGAATTCCTGGACCTATGGTAATTCTATGTTTAACTTTTTAAGGCACTGCAAAACTATTTTGCAAAGGGGCTATCCCATTTTATATTTACAAAAGGATAGTAGAAGAATTCCATTTCTCCACGTCCTTTCCAACACTTAAGTTTTCCTTTTAAAAATTTCTTTGTCTGCTTGTTGATGTATTTATTTTAGCCATCCTAGTGGGTATGAAGTGGTATCTCATTGTGGTTTTGCCTCTTCCTAATGACTAACAGCATTGCACATCTTCCCATATGCTTATCGACCATTTGTATGTTTCCTTGGGAGAAATATTTGTTTAAGTTCTATACTCATTTTTTGATTAAGTTATTTGTCTTTTTATTCTTGAGTTATAAAAAAAAACTTTATTTTGGATATTCACCCTTATTCAGATATATGATTTGCAAATATTTTCTCATTCTATGGGCTGTCCTTTCATTTCCTTGATCGTGTTTTCTGAACCACAGAAGTTTTTAATTTTGCTGAAGTCCAGTTTATTATTTTTTGTTTGGTTGTTTGCGCTTTTGGAAAACCACTGCCTAAAGCAAGGTCAGCAGTACTTGCTCTTATGTTTACTTTTAAGAGTCTGAGTTTATAGTTTTAGCTCTCACATTTAGGTTGTTGATCCATTTCAAGTTAATTTTTGTATACGGTATGAAGTTAGGGTCTAGGTGTTTTTGTGTTTTTTGTTTTTTGACAGAGTCTCATTCTGTTGCCTTAGGTTAGTTAGAGTGCCATGGCATCAGCCTAGCACACAGCAACTTCAAATTCCTGGGTTCAAGCAATTCTCTTGCCTCAGCCTCGTAAGTAATTGGGACTAAGGTGCCTACCACAATGCTCAGCTAATTTTCTTTTTTTTGAGACAGAGCCTCAAGCTGTCCCCCTGGGTAGAGTACTGTGGCATCACAGCTCACAGCAACCTCCAACTCCTGGGCTCAAGCGAGTCTCCTGCCTCAGCCTCCCAAGTAGCTGGGACCACAGGCGCCAGCCACAATGCCCGGCCATTTTTTGGTTGCAGCCATCATTGTTGTTTGGCGGGCCGGGTTGGATTCAAACCCGCCACCTTAGGTGTATGTGGCTGGCACCCTAGCCACTTGAGCCATAGGTGCCAAGCCAGCTAATTTTCTTATTTAGAGATGGGGCCTCAGTCTTGCTCAGGGTGATTATGAACTCCTGAGCTCAAGCAGTCCTGCCACAGACTCCCAGAGTGCTGGGATTACAGGTGTGAGCCACTGTTCTTTTGCATATGGCCTGACAATATTTGCTGAAAGCGCTGTTCCCCAGCTGCTCAGTTGTCTGGCACCTGTTAGGACCAGCTGGCCATTTACCTGTATGTCAGTCCTGTTTCCAGTTCCACACAGTCTTTGATTATTGTAGGTTTATAGAAAGGTTTGAAATAAGGAAATGAGTGTCCTCAGTGTTCCACTGGAGAAACAGAAATAGTAAAATTATACTTGTATACCTATATGAAGGGATTTATTGCAAAGAATTGGCCTCTGTGTTTGAGTGAGCTGGCAAGCTGAATCAGAAGTTCACAGGGCAAGGTTGTCAGGGGGAGCAGGTTGGAAACTCTTGGGCTGGCACTCATGCTTCAGTCCACAGGCTGAACTTCCTTGGGAAAATCTTGGTTCTTCTCTCGAGGCCTTTCAACCCAAGTGGATCAGCCCCACCCAAATTATAAATAATTACCTTCTACCAGTCATATCTGTGAAGCTCTGCCTAGACTAGCTTTTGAGTAATTGGGGATTATACCTTGCCAAGTTGACATATAAAGCTGGACATCATATCTTTCAATATTGTTCTCCTTTGCTGAGATTTTTTTAATTTTCATTTTTTGGTTATTCTGGGTCCCTTGCCTTTTCATGTGAATTTTAGAATCAGTTTATGAATTTCTGCCAAAAAGCCATTTGGAGTTTGATATGGATGACATGGAATCTATAGATTAATTTGGGGAGTATTGCCATCTGACAGTATTAAATCTTCTAATTCATGAACTTGGAATGTCTTTCTGCTTATTTCTCTAAATGATGTTTTATAGATTTCAGAGTACAAGTAGTGCTTTTTTTTTTTTGCTAATTTTATTCCTCAGTATTTTATTACCTTTCATGTTACAAGAAAATGGATTATTTTCTTAATTATTTTCAGATTATTCATTGCTACTCTATAGAGTGATGATTAATTTTGTTATTGATTTTACATCCTGTACCATTGTTGACTTGTTAGTTCTAGTTGGGTTTTTTTTGTGAATTACTTAGGATTTTCCGTATACAATTCATCTGCAAATAGAGACTGTTTTACTTCTTTCTTTTCAATCTTAATGCCATTTACTTCTTTTTCTTGGCTAGGATGTCGAGTACAACGTTGAATAGAAATCATGAGAGCAGAGATCCTGATTATTTTCCTTGTCTTAAGAGGAAAGCTTTCAGTCTTTCACCATTGAGTATACATCAGCTGTAGTTTGTTCATAGATGTCATTTATCAGGTTGAGAAAGTTTCCTTTTATTCCTGTTTTGTTGCATATTTTTTATTATGATTTTGGATTTTGTCAAATGCTTTTTGTGTGTCCATTAAGATTACCATGGAGCTTTTTTGGTCCTTTGTTGTATCAGTGTGGTATATTATATTGATTTTTGTATATTAAACCAAGCTTACATTCTTGGAATAATTCCCACTTGGCCATTGTGTATGGTTTCTTTTTATATGTTGTTGGATTCAGTTGGTGACATTTTGTTGAAAATTTTTGAGCCTGTGTTTATAAAAGATATTGGTCTGTAGCTATCTAAGAAGATAAAAAGATATCTTCTTTTCTGGTGATGTCTTTGTCTAGTTTTGAGATCAGAATAATATTGCTCTCTTAGAATGAGTTGAGAATTGTTCCTTCCTTTGCCTTTTTTTTTTGGGGGGGGGGACAGAGTTCTACCCTTTGCCCTGAGCAGAGTGCAGTGGCATCATAGCTCACTACAACTTCAGACTCCAGCTGTGGGCATCCTGCTGCCTCAGCCTCCAAGTCTGCTGAGATTAGAGGTGCTCACCATGGTGCTAGAGCCTGGCTGGGTTGTTTTTCTGTTTTTTTTTTCATGAGACAGGGTCTCACTCTTGCTCAGACAAGCTTTGAACTCCTGAGCTTGAGCAATCCTCCTGCCTCAGCCTCCCACAGTGCTGGGATTACAGGCAGGAGCTACCACGCCTGGCTTTTTTTTTTTTTTTTTTTTTAAGAAGAGTTTGTTAAGCATTTGGGCTAATTAATTCCTTAAATGTTTGGTATAATTCACCAGAAAAGCCATTTGGGCCTGAACTTTTCACTTTAGAAGTTTTAAAATTACTGAGTCAACTTTTTTACTTATTATAGGTCTATTCAAATTCTTCTTGAGTCAGTTTTGATAGTTTGCATTTTCTTTAGAATTTGTTCATTGCAGGCCAAGTGCAGTGGCTCACCCTGGGAGGCGAAGGCAGTTCTGTTGTCTGAGCTCAGGAGTTTGAGATCAGCCTGAGCAAGAGCAAGACCCCCATCTCTAAAAATAGCCAGGCATTGTGGTGGGCACCTATAGTCCCAGCTACTCAGGAGGCTGAGGCAAGAGAATCACTTGAGCCTAAGAGTTAGAGGTTGCTGTGAGCTATGATGCCGTAGCACTGGACTGTGGGTGACAAAGTGAGACTCTGTCTCAAAAAAAATAAGAAGAATTTGTTCATTTCATATACATTATCGAAGTTATTGGCAGATAGTTGTTCATAGTATTCGTTTGTCATTCTAATTTCTGTAACTTCAGTTATAACACTCTTTCCTTTATCCTGATCTTAGTAACTTGTGTCTTCTTTTTGTTTTCTTGGTGAGATAGCTAGTCTAACTAAAGGTCTGCCAATTTTCTTGTTCTTTTCAAAGAACTAACTTTTGTTGCAAACTGGACATTTAAATAGTGTAACATTGCAGCTCTGGAAATGAGATTGCCAGCCCTCTGACGCTGCACTATTGTTGCCATTGGTTCAGTGAATTCCCTGGACTCCCTCTATACAGTCTCTGTGTTGTCTGCCAGCATGGCTGCTGAAGTCTCTGCTCAGCTAATGATTAGACAGAGATTTCCTTAACCCGGTAAGCTCCCCACGTTTGATAGGAGGTTCCATTTGTGTTTGGGGCGTGGCTTCAGTACTCCAGCAGTTTGCAGGTTCACCTATGCTCCCCTGTCCTGCTGGGCAGGGTCTCCACATTAGCCAGAAGCAAGACATTAGGGCTTAGGACATTCCTTGGCGTGCACACACACCCTCTCATGAGCATGCCCTTCCATATCCCAGGAATACATCAGAGGTTTGCAAAGCTTCCTATGGACATCTCATTCCGTAGATGCTTCCTTTGAGCTTTTTGGCCAGGATCTTGTTTTCCCCAGCTGGTATTGCTACCTCAGGCAAATGTGATATTTTTTTCCAAAAATATCTTGGGGCTTTTCCCACTGAAAAGCTCTGAATCCAGTCAAATAAAGACAAGTCCTGTGAATGGGTCTTTTCCAGAGAATTACTACACAGGTTGAATCCTACCAATTACAGACCCTGCCTCCTCCAATGACTATTAGACTGCTGATTCATGAATACTACAGATTTGAGAGTGGGAAAAGGAAATAGAGCAAGTTAAAATGCCATAAAACTCTGTTCTTAACAAATTGTAGCTTTTTTTGGTATCTTTCCATTCTGTGTTCTATCTTATAACATATGAGAATTCCTAGCATGGGACTCAGTATATAATTACCATTGAATGAATTTAAGTTGTATTTCTTTCTTTTCATCTATCCTCTGAGGTTTCTTATAGAACCAACCAGTCTGTAAAAACAGCATGATTTAAAAAAAAATGTGTCTAATATAGTTGTTGAGCAACTTAAATGAATTAGTAAGATGACAAGTATGCAGTACCTAGGACTGTGCCTGGTGCATGTTCACCACCACCACCACCGTCTTTACCATCATCAACCACAATCATCACCCTCACCACCATCACCACCACCACATCATCACCACCATCACCCTAACCACCATGACCATCCCTATCACCACCACCATCACCACTATCACCCTCACCACCTTCAACCACCATCACCACCACTATTATTACCACCACCACCACTCACCACCATCACCACCACTATCATTACCACCACCATCACCACCGCCGCCTTTACCATCATCAATCACTACCATCATTACCACCACCATCACCACCATTACCATCATCAACCACCACCACATCATCACCATCACCACCACCACCACATCACCACCATCACTATCATTACCACCACCACCATCACCCTCACCACCATCAACCACCACCACTATCATCACCACCACCATCACCATCATCAACCACCACCACCATCACCACTATCACCATCACTATCATTACCACCATCACCATCATCAATCACCACCACCATTATCACCAATCACTACCATCACCCTCACCACCATCACCACCACTAATGTTACCATTGTCACCACCACCACCACATCCCCACCATCACCATCACCATCACTATCATTACCACCACCACCATCACCCTCACCGCCATCAACTACCACCACCACCATCACCACCCTCACCGCCATCAACTACCACCACCATCATCACCACCACCATCACCATCATCAATCACCACCACCATCATCACCATCACTACCATCACCCTCACCACCATCACCACCACTAATGTTATCGCCGCCGCCACCACCACCATCACCCTCACTACCACCATCACCACCACCACCACATCACCAACATCACCATCACTATCATTACCACCACCACCCTCACCACCACCACCACATTACCACCATCACCCTCACCACAGCCATCACCACCACCATCACTATCATTACCACCACCACCATCACCCTCACCACCATCAACCACCACCACCATCATCACTATCACCCTCACGACCACCATCATCAACACCACCACCACCATCATAAACACCACCACCATCATCACCACCACCACCGTCATTACCACCATCATCAACACCACCATCACCACCACCACCAGCAGCACCACAAATATTTGAGCAAAGAGGCTATGCCTTGTTTCTCACCAGAATTCTTCTATTGGGCAAGATTTCCAGCTGTGAACCCCAAACAGAAACCTTGAGGCCTTTATTTCCTTTTACATCATTGGCCTTTGCCTAAAGTCCCTTTTTGCAAAAAGACAAAGGTACCAGCTTTCGGTTAATATTTTTCCTCTTTTATCTGTTTCCAAGTCTTAACCATAGTGAAGAAGTGTAGTTGGGTGCTGGCCTAACCAGGAAGTGATAATGTGATTTCCAACTCAAGATAAACTCCAGGATAACTTTCATCCCAGCTACTCAGACAGTTCAGGGGTGAGACAGGAGCCCGGAAGTCCCTTGGCAGCTGGGCCAGGACCCAGAGAAGCACTGCTCCAGCAAAGCAGCTAATCTCCATCTCATCATCAGACTGCCTTAGACTCAGCACCCTGCAGAGAAGGGGCAGATAGAGGAGGTGTGGAGAGATTAGATAAGAAAGATTTCCCAATTCCCAGTGGGAGACAGGTCCAAATGTACAGAAGGTTAAGAAGCCAAGCTCTTATATTCCAGTCTACCCCCATCACTCAGCAATCCCCACTGTATGAACAGGGTGTGGAAAGCTTCCAATTAAAATGATGCTTGTGAATATTGGCAAGAGTATCTTTGTGTGTTGTACACATTTAAAGAGAGAAGATAAGTCTTTGCCTTCAGAAGCACACTTTTTTAAAATATATAATCTCTTTTAAAATAGTTTTATCATGGATATATGCATATGCTGTATTAACCATTTCTAAGTGTATTTATTTTTTAAAATTTCAGGACACATATGTTTTGTTTACATGAATTCCTTTTGTACAGTTTGAGCCAAAGTTGCAAGTGTGGCCATCACTCAGATAGTGAGCCTTGTACCACTAGGTGAGAATTTACCCCTCCCCTGGCACCTCCTTCCACCTGTCTGCTTCCTATTGAGTTTACTACCAAATGTGCACATGGGTGTTGACAGATATAGGTGTTTTTTCTCTTCTTCAATTTTGAAGAATTTTTCCATTCTTCACTTAGAGGAACTCTCTAGTTCCATCCCAAGTTGTTACAAAAGGTAATGAATGTTCAGCATTTTTATTATGGCTGAGGAATGCTGCATGGCACAAAGATGCCAAATTTTATTAATCTACTCATGTATTGTTGGATACTGTATTATGCTGCAATAAACATTTGAGGGCAAATGTCTTTTTCATAAAATGAGTGTTTTTCCTTTGGGTACATATCTAAGCATAAGATTGCTGGTTTACATGGTAGGTCTTTCAGTTCTCCAGTGTCACCATATGACCTTCCATAGAGGTTGCACTAGTTTGCAGTCCCATCAACAGTGTATAACAGTTCCTTTTTTTCCACATCCTTGCCAACATCTCTTGTGTTGGGATTTTTTGACAAAAGCCATTCTCATAGGAGTTAGGTGATATCTCATTGTGGTTTTAATTTGCATTTCCTTGATGATTAAAGACATTGAACATTTTTTCATATGTCTGTGTTCTTTTTACAAGCTTCTGTTTATGTCTTTTGCCTGCTTTTTTATGGGGTTGTTTGATTTTTTTTTTTTCATTGATTTGTTTGAGTTCTTTGCTGATTCTGGTTATCAGCCCTTTATCAGATGTATGGGATGAAAATATTTTCTTCTATTTTGTAGGTTGTCTGTTCACTCTATGGACTATTTCCTTGGCTGTGCAGAAGCTTTTTAGTTTAAACAAGTCCCATTTGTTAATTTTCATTGTTGCTGTAATTGCCTTGGGAGTCTTTTTCATAGTCTTTGCCTAGGCTGATGTCTATGAGAGTTTTTCTAACATTTTCTTCTAGTCTTCTTATAGTTTCATGCCTTAGGTTTAAGTCTGTTGTCCATAGTGAATTAATTTTTGTGAGTGTTTCAATCTTCTACATGTGACTATCCAATTTTCCTAGCACCATTTACTGAGTATGGATTCTTACCCCCTGTTGTGTTATTATCTGCTTTGTTGAATATCAGATGGCAGTGTGAGGTTGGTTTTATGCCTGGTTCTGATCCGTTGTTCTATGTCTCTGTCCTTGGGCCAGTACCGCTGTTCTGGTTACTGCAGCCTGTAGTACTGCTTAAAGTCTGGTAAAGTGATGCCTCCTGATTTGTCCCTTTTGCTTAAGGTTGCTTTGGCTGTTTGGGCTCTTTTCTGGTTCCACACCAAGCTTGGAATTATTTTTCTAAATCTGAGAAAAACATTGTTGGTATTTTAATAGATGGCATTGAATCTGTAGATCACTTTGGGTAGAGCTGACATTTTAACAATGTTGACTCTGCTGATCCATGAGCATGGTGTATTTTTCCATTTGTTTACGTCCTCTGTGAGTAACTCCTCATTGTCCCTCCTTGGTTAAATATATGCCTAGACATTTTGTTTTCTTTGTTGCTATTATGAAAGATATAGAGTCTTTGATGCTCAGCTGACTATACTTAGTGTTGAGGAATGTCAGTGATTTTATATCCCAAGACTCTGGTGAATTTATTTATCAGTTCCATGAGTCTCTTGGCAGAATCCTTGGGGGTTTTTCTAGGTGTAAGACCATATTGCTATGAAAGAGTGATAGCTTGAGCTCTTCTGTCCTCATGTGGATACCCTTGGTTTCCTTCTTCTTCTGATTGTTCTGCCTAGGACTTCTAGCACTGTGTTGGATAGAAGGGTGACGGGCACACACTTTCTGAAAGTTGGTCCACTGGGTCATGAGTTTTTCAGACTATGTTCGTCTTGAATGTATTTCCACACTTAGCATAGCACCTAGCACATAGCTGCTCAACAAATGTGTGCTGAATGGACAATCTCTGTGAAGCTTTTCTTCACATTTGGCAAAGTTTTTTTTCTTTGCTCCACATATTTTTATCAAGGTTTTTCTATGATCCATGCCTCTGATTTTTTTTCAAGTCATAGTGATGGGTGTTAAGCAGTAAAACCAATCTGAAAGTCCTTATTCTCTATCATTGGTACGTTTCTGTCCATAGGTTCCACAGAAGACAGTGCTCAAAAAATGGGTAAGATCTCTGTCCCAAGCCTGGCTGTAGGTGAACAGAAAATCTGGGAGGAATCAAAGTGCATTTTAGAACAGCGCTTCTCAAACTGTAATGTGCATATACCTCACCTGGGGATGTTACTAAAACACAGATTCTGCAATAGGTCTGGGTGGGGCCTGAGACTCTGCATTTCTGATGGGCTCCTGGGGTGCTGGTGCTGCCACTCGTGCACTTGGAGAAAAGGTACCTGGCACTTCTAGTTCTTTTGCATCATTCACTAGTCAGTGATCCTGGGCAAATCGCTTACTTTCTCTGGATCCCAAATTTCTTTGTTTGCAAATTGAACAATTTGGATTTACTGACTTCTAAGATTTCTTCTAATTAAATTTTGTGACTAACTGAAGATGAATTTCTTACCTCTTGTATCACAGTAAGACCTCTTTATTGTTACGAACTTTATGCCATTTGTCCTAGGCTCTCTTTCTCCCTCCTGAGGTGTTAATAGTCCTCTTTATCTGAGAGTCCATCCAGGCCCACACATGATCTAGTCTTCAATCAGTGAGAAAGACTTTACAGAGTAGTCCCACATGGAAACTCCCCCTCAGATTCCAAAGTGGCTTTGGTAGTGTCCCCTCTGGGGGAAGCAAGGGTGACAGTTGGTCACTAGTGGACTCTGCCTGCCTTCTGTTAAGCAGAACAGTACTTTCCTCTCATAACCCTCCTCAAGGCTCCTGCTTGGTGGGTGGAATGCCTCTGTTTAAGTTCAACAAAAGGATTGTAGCAGGTGCAGTCAAGTGCAGTGGTGGAGAGGTGTCCTGCTGTCTTCACATGGGTGCTCCTGACCCTCTGGCCTTGTTGTCTGACCGTAGGTCCTGGAGGCTGATGGGTGAATAAGAGCTCTGGTCTGCCCGTGTGGCTAGTGAATGCGGGTTCATTAGCAACTTGGTCTCATCTTTGTACACTCACAGGACTTTTTAAGGGAAACGACTGAATCTCACAACAAATATAACTCATAAAATACAAATAA
Source organism: Galagoides demidoff (assembly GCA_963574575.1). Lineage (NCBI taxonomy): Eukaryota > Metazoa > Chordata > Mammalia > Primates > Galagidae > Galagoides > Galagoides demidoff. The sequence continues at coordinate 1,372 of CAUYQV010160090.1, read as the reverse complement.
TCTTGATAGCATTAAAGGTGGGCCGAACTTAGTGACCTGTTCCTTGCATAAATGAACCTTTACATGAATTACACACATGTCACCTTGAATGTCTGATTGCTGAAGGAACTGGTAACACTAAAATAGTTTATCCTCATGGGCAGTTTCATTACAGGCAAGGGACAGAGCACAGCAAGGGCAGGAGGTGGAGATGCAAGTCCCAGGGTCTCTAGATCTCGGGTGTAAACTACTCTGTCCTGCAGCAGGGTTGTATAGGGCACCCTTTGTCTGCAAGTCTTCAGCCTCTCCTGGCCTGCATGTGAAGTCTAAAGTCAGGCCACAGTGGAGGCTTCTTGTAGTGAGCTGGTCAAATTGGCATATTTCAGCTCAGAGATATACCTCAAATGTCAAAACCCCAGTGGTCCTGTAAGACCAGGTGCAGATCATAAATCCCATTGTTACTACTAAACAGTGCTGACTAGCTGGCACATCTCACCTCAGACAACTTGCAGATTCATGGTTTCAGAGCACCGTTCATCTTCAGTAAATACGTTTCATAGTGATTGCCAGTAGTTAGGGGTTCTGAAGATTGGTCTGAGGTCGGTTCAGTCCAGCTGAGATTACCCTGTACTATTTGACTCTCATGACCTTGCATACTAGGTGAGTCAGGAACCTACTCCCAGAATACGGCCAGCTTCTAATGTTTCTGCCTACACTGGTGATTTGGAGACTGACAGAGTTGCTGTCCTATGTCCTCACGTGAAGCCCTGGCCTGCTCCCAAGGCCCTTGGAACACAGCCTGATGGGCACTGTGGTGTTGATCTGCATCTCCAGAGCAGTGTTGTCCGTTAGAAACACCACATACATAAACTCACTTTAAGACACCACCATAATATAAGCCACGATGTAAAAAGTTAAACAAAATAAATTTTAATGAATGTCTTATTTAACCCAACATATCTAAAACATTATCATTTAAATATGAAATCAATATAAAATTATTGCCCAGCTTTATTGATGTATAATTATAAACTAAAAATTATATATAACTAAGGTATACAATGTGATGTTTTGATACACATATATTATGTATCCTATTGTGTAATAGGATATTATTTTTTCTAAGTCTTCAAAATCTAGTATGTACCTGTATTTTATATAGCACATATTAATTTGAATGCTGTATTGTCATCAAAAATACTTGATCTGTCCTTATTTTATAAAATAAACAGTTAAAGGCATAGATTTGCATTCTTTTTTTTTTTTTTTTGAGATGGAGCCTCAAGCTGTCCCCCTGGGTAGAGTGCCATGGCATCACAGCTCATAGCAACCTCCAACTCCTGGGCTCAAGCGAGTCTCCTGCCTCAGCCTCCCAAGTAGCTGGGACCACAGG
>CAUYQV010160088.1:0-10856 GCA_963574575.1 Galagoides demidoff | reverse complement strand
GTGTTGGTGGTGACCCTGGCAGTGTCGGGGGCTTGCCGGCTGTGTTGGTGGTGACCCTGGCAGTGTCGGGGGCTTGCCGGCTGTGTTGGTGGTGACCCTGGCAGTGTCGGGGGCTTGCTGGCTGTGTTGGTGGTGACCCTGGCAGTGTCGGGGGCTTGCTGGCTGTGTGTTGGCGGCTGTTCTATGCCCATCTGTGCACCTGTTGCCCCAGCCCCAGACTCATCTGTGCCTCCAAGAACCTCATTTTGCGTGCATCATGCACGCATCACTGTTCCATCCACAGGGACATTTCCTTGTTGGAAAGGTGCAGAGAAGGTAGATCTTTAGCTCCGAGGTTGGAACGATGGCCATACAGGCTGCTGCAGAGAGGGTGGCACTAATCGCACTCCTCCTTGCTGCTGCCTCTGCTGGCCTTGGCTGCTTTTTGAGAGTTGGGATCTTGCTATGTTGCCCAGGGTTGTGTCAAGGCCCCTGGGCTCAGGTGATTCCCCCAGCCTCAGCCTCCTAAGAAACTGGGACTCCATGGCTCCACCATACCCGACTCCCTCAGCATTCCTGGAGGCTATCACTGTGCCAGTCCTGTTCCCTGGCACCTGTGGGCTCTCGGTTGAGGTTCTTGCTGCACAGAGCAGCACTGCCCATCCTGGGTGCATCCCAACTCCATGGGGACAGAAACCCCTGTATCGCTGAGGCTTCACTCCTGCAGTCTGGTGGAAACTGTGGGTGGGGTGCCCGGTGATTCCTACTCTGTGACAAGCCACACCACTTCCCACCCCACTGCAGGTCGGCATCTTCCCTCGACGCTGATGCTGCTATCTCTCCTGAGCAGTAGCTACTCCTGGTTGTTTTTCTGCATCACTCACATTTACTTTGTCAATACGGAAACAGGGGCAGTCTCACTGAGCAAATGAGTGACACGCCCTGCCCTGTGGCACTGGATAGTGCCACTGCTTGCTGTCTCAGCTGTGTCAGAAACACATGCAGGGAACCTGTGTTCTGGTGAGAGCTTACCATGTCATGCAGTGATATTTGGGACTTGGCGCAGGGCCTGGAGCTCACATGTGACATCTCAGGCTGAAACCAAAACACAGCGTGGGGCCTCTGGGTAGGAAGGGAGGAAGGCCTATGGGGATTTTGTAAGGTTTGTGATGGGATTCTAGCAGCAGAGAAGAGACTTTGCTATAGTGGAAATTTCCTTTACCGAAGAAACTCAAGCCATGCTCTTGGCTCTTCCTGCCAGTTCTCCCTGCCTTTAGCGCAGCAGAATCCACCTGCCAAAATGGCACATTGCGGAGCTTGGTGCTCATCCCAGTCCTTCCATCGTCATTAACAGTGCAAGGTGACACGCTTACGGAGGAAGCCCCTTGAGACAGACACCCCAAAGGTAGGAGTTGGAGGTCAGAGCCTTTGTCTGCATCTGAGGCTCCTTGCTGCCCTCTGAGACACCGTCAGGGTCCTGTCCATCCCCTCCTGCCGTGTGCAGGTCCTGAGAAGCAGCTGAGGCTTTGGAACAGGAGGACCGGAGTCCCTGCTGCTGGAGGCTGACAGGCCCCACCCCCCAGGGCCCTGCTGACTGGGACTGTGGTGTGCGCAGATGGGTGGAATTAAGGAGTCACTGGTGCCAACCATGGGGCCTTTCCATGTGAGGGGATGTTTTCTGGTAGGGGTGGAATGGCAGTAAATGACAGGCGTGTCTGTGTCACACAGCTGCTGGCAATTGTAGGGAGGCTACTTTCTGGGTGCCTGATGCCATGTGAGGTCACAGGTGGGGTGGAGGACAGAGGCACAGACACCCCAGGGTCCTGGGGGTCCTGGTAGCACCTGGATTGGGCACCAGTTCCCTATGACCAGACTGCAGGGCCCGTGCAGAGGTGCTGGGCAAGGCTTGCTGAGCGGGAACTTGGCGATGTGCACCACAGCCACCCAGGGTGTTCCCAGCTCACCCACAGTGGCAGATGCCAAGTTGTAGGCTGGCCTCCTAAAGTGGCTGCTGAACACTGAGGAGCTGGCAGCCACCAAGGCTGGGGTGAGACGCTGACCTGGATCGGGGAGGGGGGAGGGGCCTCTGCAACAGGTATTAGGTTGTCCTGCCTTTCTTGTAGCCCCGATTTTATATCCACTTAATAGGGTTTGCAACCTCAGTGATGTCAAGGTCTGGGTTCTTTCCTCATTTTCATACAGAGTCTGTCAGGAGGTGAGGTTTAGACTGAAGCCGACAGCCTCCCTCCACAGACCAGGCATCAGCGCTGAGTCCTGCTCATCAACTGCTATTAAGGTAGTGGTAATGAAGTGGCTTGGCCCATACCTTGCACGGTCCAAAGGAAGACACCGGGGAAGAGACAGCAGCCACAGAACACGTGTGTGAGTGGTTGTGTGTGGCCTTGCAGCTCACTTGAGTGGTTGTGCAACTTGGTGTGCTCATTATGGAGGATTTGGAGAGTAGCCGCAGTGCATTCAGGAAGTGGCAGCCCTTGGCAGCTGCTGCGGCTGCGTCTGGACACGGCTGCTTCCCACCTGCCAGGCATTCTGCAGGAGGCTGGAGCTATAGACGCTCCACGTCAGGGCAAGGTGTTGGCCCCGAGCCTTGCAGGGCAGTGCAGTGTGAGTGTACCCAGGACAAGGACAGGGGCCCGGACAGGAACACAAGAGCCTGGCTACCTCTCCTTGTGCCCATGACCAGAGCCTTCAGCACTCCAGAGAAGTGCGTTGAGAGTAAAGTGAGTGCCTGGTTTCCTTCAATCCCCCTGGGCCTTCCCTCAGCCTGTGGAGTACAGGCTGTAGCCACTTGGTGCCGCTTGTGGATGTGCAACAGAATGTGCCCCACTGAGGAAGCACAACTCACACAAAGGTCCAAGAGATGGACGCAAGCTGGGCAAGGTGGCTCACACCTGTGATCCTCGCACTCTGGGAGGCTGAGGGGGGTGGATCACCTGAACTCAAGAGTTTGAGACCAGCCTGAACAAGAGTGAGACCCTGCGACTCTAAAAATAGCCAGGGTGTTGTGGTAGGTAGGTACCTGTAGTCCTGGCTACTCCACTCAGGAGGCTGAGGCAAGAGGACTGCTTGAGCCCCAGAGTTTGAGGTTGCTGTGAGGTATGATGCCAAAGCACTCTACCCAGGGTAACAAGAGTGAAACTCTATCTCAAACAAACAGATGCATGCAAGATAAGGTTATGAAAGGGAACCGTGTTCTAGTCCTTGTAACTGTGTGATTGAATTGGCTTCAGTTAAACTGCCCTCAGGTACTTTATGTTCAACGTTCTTCACTGTGTGCTCACTCTCTGAACATCAGTGATACTGCCATCATTGATGTGACCACTGTATTTTAACCAAGCTCATCCCTCCTGCCAGGGAGAACGGCCAGACTGGATATGGCACAGGATGAGATGCCTTGTTGGTTGCACAGTGTGTGCCAACAAACCCAACATAGATCACTACTTACTAAGTTATGTAATAGCATAAAGCAAGCAATAAAATTTATTGCAACACATGTTAACAAGCTAAAAAATTAAACAGGAAACCCAAATGCTTTGGTAAAACAAATGTTCATTCAAAATAAAGTGTCAGTGGAAAAGAACCCAAACTTGAGAGTAATTTGAAGAGGTTTATTCTGAGCCAGGTACACGTGACCATGGCCCAGAGCCACCCCCACGAGGCCTTGAGCAAGTGGACTCGCCATGGCTGGGTCAGTTTGGAGACAGAATTGCACCTAAAGTCACATCAGTGTATAAAAGGCATATATTGGTTTGGCCTAAAAAGCTGGGACATCTTCAGGCAGAGGCATTACTGGATGTAGGTGGCTTAAAGATGCTTTGATTGGTTAAAAGAAACGAAGCTTTGGCTTGGCACCTGTAGCTCAAGTGGCTAAAGTGCCAGCCACATACACCAGAGCTGGTGGGTTTGAATTGAGCCCCGGCCTGCCAAACAACAATGACAACTACAACCAAGGAATAGCTGGGTGTTGTGGCAGGTGCCTGTAGTCCCAGCACTTGGGAGGCAGAGGCAAGATAAGCCCAGGAGTTGGAGGTTGCTGTGGGCTATGATGCCATGGCACTCTACACAGGGAGACAGCTTGAGACTCTGTCTCAAAAAAATAAAAGAAAAAGAAACAAAGCTTTGTCTAAAGGCTTGAAATGTTTTAAGATGAGGAAGCCTGTTAATCACAAGCCCCTGGACATATACCAAGATTCGTTTTGTTTTTATTGGGGGTAAATATGTGTAATAGAAATTGCCTCTGAACCATGTCCAAGTGCTCAGCTCAGTGGCATCAAGGACATTCACACCCTTGTGCAGCCGTCACCACCCTCCATCTCAGATGCTCCTTCCACCCTGCGCAGCTGAGACTGTCCCCTCTAAACACGGACTTTCCTTCCCACCCTCCCAGCCCTGGAGCCACGTTCTCCTTTTGTTGTTCTGGACTCAACTAGTCGAGGGACCTCACATAGTGGGATCGTATGTGTTGGTCCTCATGTGTCCAGCCACTTCACACAACGTAAGGGTTGCCTAGGCTGCAGCCTGTGTCAGACCCCATGCTTCGTAAGGCTGAGTGATGCCTCTGGGTGTGGACCCTGTTTGCTTATCTGATCATCTATTCCACCCGAACTTCTTTTGTTTCCAACTTTTGGCTGTCATGACTAAGGCTGCTATGAACATAGGTGTGGACCAGGTATTGTGGTGCCTATAGCCCCAGCACTTGGGGAGGCTGAGGTAGGAGGATCACATGAGCCCAGGAGTTCAAGGCTGTGGTGAGCTATCACGACACCACTGCGTTCCAGCCTGGACAATAGAGCAAGACCTTGTCTTAAATAAAAATACTGGCCAAGAAAGATGACTCACGCCTGTAATCCCAGCACTCTGGGAGGCCTAGGCAGGTAGATTGCCTGAGCTTAGGAATTGGAGACCAGCCTGAGCAAAGCAAGACCCCATCTCTTTACTAAAAATAGAAAAACTAGCCAGGTGTTGTGGTGAGCACCTGTAATCTCAGCTTCTCAGGAGGCTGAGGCAGGAGGATCACTTGATCCCAGGGGTTTGAGGTTACTGTAAGCTAGAATGAGACCACAGCACTCTACCCAGGGCAACAGAGTGAGATTCTGTCTCAAAAAACCAATATGGGGGCTCTGCGCCTGTGGCTCAATCGGCTAAGGCGCCAGCCATGTACACCTAAGGTGGCGGGTTCGAATCCCCAGCCCGGGCCCGCCAAACAACAATGATGGCTGCAACCAAAATATGGCCGGGCGTTGTGGCTGGCGCCTGTGGTCCCAGCTACTTGGGAGGCTGAGGCAGGAGACTCACTTGAGCCCAGGAGTTGGAGGTTGCTATGAGCTGTGATGTCATGGCACTCTACCCAGGGGGATAGCTTGAGGCTGTCACAAAAAAAAAAAAACAAAAAAAAAAACCAATATGGGTGTGCCATCATCTCTGAGTCCCTGTTTTCCACCTGTAGATTTTAACTGACACCCATCAAGGTGGGCCTGATCTGGGCAGCAATGGGCCTCACCCTCTGGAGCCCCGCACAGACCTTGAGGCAGGATGTGATCTCCAGGACCCCGTGTACGCAGGACTCTGGCCTCTGCCTTCCTCTCTCTGGGAAGGGTCCTCCAGGACTACCCTGTTTTACTCCCCTGGCTCCAAAGGGACTGAGAGGCGGCGGCTGTTGGGGCTGGTGGCTTATTGAGTATAACACACATCTCCTGGTCTCCTTCCCCTCCACCTGGCAGATTACTACAGCCCAGCCATGCTAGGCCTCAAGACTGACCAGGAGGTCCTTGGGGAGCTGGTGATGATGAAGCTGCCAGCCGTGGGGGCCCTGCTGGATCAGCATGGTGTGCCATGGACCCTGCTGGTGTCTCGCTGGTTCATCTGCCTATTTGTGGACGTTCTTCCTGTGGAGGTGAGTGCCTCAAGCAGGCCCTGAAGCAGTGCAGGCTGCCCTGGGCATGACAAGGGGTTTCTGTCTCTCTGCAGACAGTGCTTCGGGTCTGGGACTGTTTGTTCAACGAAGGGTCCAAGATTATCTTCCGAGTGGCTCTGACCTTGATTAAGCAACATCAAGCGTTCATTTTGGAAGCCACGAGCACTGCAGACATCTGTGAGAAGTTCAAGCAGATCACCAAAGGGCACCTTGTGATGGACTGCCACACACTCATGCAGGTGAGTGCAGTGCTTGGCCAAGCGTCTGCTGCTTGCAGGGTACTGCAGGGCTGTCTGCCTGCTGTGGCCGGCGTGTCTCTCCCCCGACCAGGCCCATGGCCAGTGCCTGCAGGGCCTTCCTAGGCACCTGTCCACCTTGGGCTTTTCTCCTCAGCCTCACCCCACTGGATCTGCTCTTGGCCCAAATGGGGCTGCTCCCTGAGGCCAGGGCATCCCAACCAGGCCCCTGGGCCTGGTGCAGGGTATGTAGACTAACTTGAGCTGACCCAGGTCCTGCCAAGAAGAGACAGAGGCTTTGAACACAGCCCAGTGTTGGGAGTTGCCCTACAAGACCAGATGGACTGCTAGAGCCCAGGAGTCCAGAAGTCCGTCTCACTTTTTTCTTTTCTGAGATAAGGTCTCACTGTGTGACCAGTGGAGTACTGAGGCATCATCATAGCTCACAGCAGCTTCAGGCTCCTGGACTCAAGTGATCCTCCTGCCTCAGCCTCCTAGGTAGTTGGGATGACAGGCACCTGCCACCACGCTCAGCTATTTTTTAAGAGACGGGTCTCACTGTGTTGCCCAGACCAGTCTCAAACTCTTAGCCTCAACACTCCTCGGCCTTGGCCTCACATCCTGGCCTAACAGGTGTGAGCCACCTTCTTCACTAATCAACACTTTGAGCAAGTGCCCAAGTGCACCTGCTGGCCCTCCGGCCCATGGCACATGGGTCAGAAGCCCAGTGGGAGGGGGTGGCTTTCCATCAGGAGGCTATAAACGTTGTCAGGTAATGCAGGGTGGTATTCTAGGGGGTAGGGACTGTCTTCATTCAGAAAGAATCCAAGACACCCAGCCAGAAAATACATGAGTGTGGCCTTGTCACAGCTCTGAATGTGGGGTAGTTCCTGGGTGCAGCTGGACATGGGGTAAGTGAGCCTTTGTCCACCTACTACAGGGGTTGTGGTCACAGAACACAGCTCAGTGCCACCCCCAACCCTGCACAGCTGGCATGGTGAACCTGAGAGGTACTGCAGCTATGCCCAGTCACACTCACCACCCAGTGCCTCATCAAACACAGGGTCATGGTGACAGATGAGACAGCAGTTCACTCCAGATTCACTGACAGTCACCACAGGCGCAGTGCCCCCTGTAGAGGGCAGGCTCCTCCAGCCCTCCCTGGAGCCTGCAGAGAAGGCACCTGGAGGCTGCCACAGCCCATCAGGGAGGATTCGCCTAGTCAAGAGGATTCCTCCACAGCCTCTGAGCTGCACTTCCCACAGACCTATGCACACAGGAGGGTGTCTTTGAAGGCTGTCCGGGGGCTGGCTGCAAGCCCTCAGTGCTACACATACCTCAGGTAGCTGCTTCCACAGCCAGAGGAGCAGCCAGGAGCTTCCTGAGTGAATAAGGTGATGCCCTCCCTGGGTGGTGTTTGGCAGGGACCCTGTTTTCTGCCTTGCTTGGTGACGCCTTAGCCCAGCCCTGCAGTTGGGTCAAGAGTTTGGGGTCTGCTAACAGTGGGCTTTTACTTCCTCAGAATTGGTGCTTTGTCCAAAGGTTAAGTAAAGATCAGAGACAGAAAAGGTACACAGGCCTTTGGGTTACCTCAAAACTTGGGATTCACAGACTGTGAAGGACTCATTAACATGAAGAGCTATGGAAAAAAACCAAGACCCTCCCCTCAATATCAGCAACCCAGGCATTTCACCCTCTCAGTGGCTACTGGCTGGAGGGGTTGTCCTCTCCTGGGTAGCCACTGGCAGCCCCCAGGACTTGCCCTGGACACCTGGCCTCCCCCAAACTACTCTCTTCACTGTGGAATACCATGTCTTTCTCACCCCAAGGTGGGGGTCACAGAGGAATGCTGTCCACGTCCAAGATATTTCTGACTGGCACACCACTTCTCTATAACCCCAACTTCCTCATGGATATCCTGGGCCTCAGTGCAGGCAGAGCCAAGGGACACCTAGGCCTGGACTACTCAGCTGCCTGCAGTGGGCTCGCCTTGGGGGCTGTGGTCTTTACCCCCGGGCAGCGGTGGGAACCACAGAACCACCTGCCCACACAGCTTATCCTCCCTTAACATAGTTGAGGCCTATGGCCTTTCCTCTGTCTGTCCATCTACTGGTCTGAAAAGCTAAGGCAAAAACATGTTGTTGTTTTAAACTAATTCTCTTTCCCTTCCAGAACATATTTTCAGAACCCGGAAGCTTACCCATGATGACTGTGAACAAGCTGCGTGAGAGCTGCAGGGCCAGGCTGCTGGTGCAGGGCTGAGCTGGCCCAGGCACTGGTGATGGAGCTGCACCAGTTTTTACCACCTTCCTTTTGGGCTGTAAATACTTGATGTCACTGCACTTTAGTTGTGAATTTTTTATTATAAAAGAATAATTTAAAATGATGTCATTCTGCAACCTCTGAGTTATTAGCTATGAAGTTGTTTCCAAAGAAAACCTACTTTTATCTTATATGAAATATGAGGGGCGTACGTTTGTATATAATATGTCAATAACTGTGAGTTTGTCATTTTCAGCTTCTCAGACAAATGAACATTAAAATCATAGTGGACAGTCACTGGTCTAGCATGATGTACACACTGCCCTCTTCTCTCGGTGGCACTGGCTTTACATGAGGCTTGTATATGTAACCAGAGATTTCTCCTTAGACCAAATGGAACAGACAAGCATGGACGATAGAGGGACGAGAGTCTGACCAGGAACCTTGGTGTGGCCAACTCATCTTGGGCCTCAACTGGGAAGGGACGCCCTCAGGGCTCAAAGTCCTAAAGGCAATGAGGCCTCCAGGTGAACAAACCTGCCACAAGGCAGAACTGAATTCCCTAGAGGCCAGGCTGAGGCTGCAGGGATGAGCTGGGCACAGGGGAGAAGCGGGTGGGACACAAGCTGGCCTACCCACACCACCCCGAGATCACCTACCCTGCTTAGCAGTAGGACTTGTACATTCACTTGAATTTCTCTGAATTGCTTTTTCTTTTAGCACAGTTTGCTGCAGTTTCAGACTCATCTCTATACTCAAACTAGTCCTATTCCTGCTCCTGTTTTGTGTTGCCACCCCACAGAAGCCAGGGCCTTAAAGGTGGACAGGCCTCCAAGAGCCACAGCCAAGGGGAGGCGGTCTAGAAAGGATACAGCTGGCAGATGCACCCAGCAGTGGCCTGGGGGTCCATCCTCACCTGAAGCACAAGGCACACAGGCCTTGTCACCAAGGAACCTACAACTCCTGGGGATGCACCACCAGTAAAGCTGGGTCAGGACTAGATAATGCACCTACACCCCAGGTCACGACTCCTTGTTCCTGGAAGGGGGCAATGACAGAGTGGGCCATAAGGCCAGCCTTCCACTACAACTTCCCACACTCAGGCAGCTGAGGTCCCACAGCGTGGCCACCTGTCCTCTGGAACACCCCTGGCTGGTGCCCACTACCTGGCGTGGCCTCGGAAGCCCCTATCACAGATGTGTGGCCTCAGACCTTTCCCCACCAGGCTTGGCCTGGGGCCTCCAAAGCTGTCACCAGCCAGGCTCCAACACAGGCCACTTACCCGGGTCAGGCACAGAGGAACCACAACCATTCTGGCTCATCTGCACTGTCCAGACTAGAGAGACTGACAATCTGGGAAGCACCTCCCCAACTCACTGTGGGACCTTCAGAATGTCATCAATACCAAACCCTGCTCCTGACCCCGTAGTCTGCAAAACTGCACAGGCAGCTGGAGCCTCAGAGCCACCCAACTGCAGGCTCTCATGTGGTCAGCAGGTTCTGGGACACGGCCCTGGGGAGCCTCAATCTCAAGTCCTGAGACTCTGACCACAGTCTATGGATCCTGACTGTGCAGGGTTTTGGCCTTTTGCTTAAAAACAGCAAGGTTACATCTTAGACCTAAGTTCCCACTTTGGAAACTCCTAGCACCCCCGCGGGGTGGGGCCCATCTTCCTGGAGAGGAGGACAACCATGGTGGGCTGACAGTGTGGCCCAGGGGAATAAAGGTTGCCTCTCTAAAGGGTGCTTGGGCCACCAGGGCCTCAGCCTGAACAATGTGGCTTTTACTTTAAATACAGGTTCTCAGGCCTTTCACACATCTTCTCAGCAGGTGGAGGAAGTTGTGAGAATACCCTAGAGGGGAGGCAGGGCCTCTGCCTTGCAGACAAGACAGAAGGGCCTCCCAGGAGCCCCAGAAGCCTGTGTACTGACTTTCTCTGCATCTGCCTTCCCTTTTTACGTGCTTCTCAGGACACACTGGGGGTTTGCAGAAGAGACCACACTATGGCTGTGCTGTCAAAACATCTCAGCCAGGTGCGGTGGCTCACATCTGTAATGCTAGTACTCCAGGAGGCTGAGGCAGGCAGACTGCTTGAACTCACGAGTTGAAGACCAGCCTGAGCAAGAGCAAGGCCCCGTCTCTACTAAAAATAGAAAAACTGAGGCAAGAGGATCACTTGAGCCTGAGTTGGAGTTTGCTGTGAGCTTCGATGCTGTGGCACTCTACCCAGGGCAAAAGCTTGAGACTCTGTCTCAAAAAAAAAAAAAAAAAAAAATCACATACTCTTTTTTATTTTTTATTTTTATTTTTTTATTTTTTGAGACGGAGCCTCAAGCTATCCCCCTGGGTAGAGTGCCATGGCATCACAGCTCATAGCAACCTCCAACTCCTGGGCTCAAGCGAGTCTCCTGCCTCAGCCTCCCAAGTAGCTGGGACCACAGGCGCC
>CAUYQV010160085.1:0-20606 GCA_963574575.1 Galagoides demidoff | reverse complement strand
GCCATTTTTTGGTTGCAGCCATCATTGTTGTTTGGCGGGCCGGGGCTGGGGATTCAAACCCACCACCTTAGGTGTATGTGGCTAGCGCCTTAACCAATTGAGCCACAGGCGCCGAGCCACCATTTTGGTAATTCTTAAGTTTTATTTATTCTTTAACTGTCCCCTAAATTCCAGTCTCACAATGTCAGCCACAGCACCTCCAACTTAGCATATTCTGACATTAGCACCGGAGTCGTCCCATCTGCCCAGGGGCCTGCAAGGCTCCTCTCCAGGAGGCTCTCACATACAGCTTATGCTCAAAACCGGGGGCAACTATGACCTGCCTGCCTTGGGCTGGTGACCTCAGAGAATATAATCAAAATAAATGCAGAATCTAAGGACATTTCCCTCATTCCCTACACCATCCTGGCCCAGAGAATATCATTTCCTGTTAGGTCTATTAGTAGCCTCCAAGTTGTTTCTCTGTTCCCTGTTTTGACCGGTTGGCTGTATAAAGAAAAAAAAAAAATTCAAGACTCTCTAAACGTGTAAGAAGTTCAGCCCTGGAGTCTGAGTCACGAGCATCTTTGCAATTCTGCTTCTGAGATGAAAGCAGAGCTTCTCTTGTTCTTATTCTGTAAATGACTAGGAGAGATCAGACTCCCCTTTCACCTACTGGTCTCTGTTGCGAACTAACTGCCTCTTTTATTGTCCTGCACCCAACTGGACCACATGGTGTCCAGGATACCTGTCACATCTTCAGGGTGGACTATTAAATGCACCTTTCCTGAAAGAAAAGGAACACTTCAACTAATCATATTATTGCAACTGTGCATTAAAGCTTACACAGAAATATGTTAAAATTCTGTTAAACTTTCCTGGGTTTTGTCTGTATGTGCATAATCAATCTCAAAGTTCTGTATTTTGGAACACTGACTTCCATTCTTTAGAATCTCTGCTTCCTGGACAGCTGTCCTCAACTTTGCATTGAGTTTAGTTTCATTGAAGGCTCTTCTTTCATCTGTAATTTTTATTTTGAAGGGGGGTACTGCTTTCTTTTGAGACATTGTAGAAGCCATGCTGTGATTAAAAAATAATAGATAAGGGACTATACTTTTATTATGATAATTGACAGGAAAATAGAGAGTAAGGTTTGGGTCCTTCCACATCTGGCTGCTGGTGCAGGGTATGTGGAGGCTGATTATTAAGCTGGCAGGCAATGCTGAGGTGCCACCAAGGTGTGGAAGTGCCTTAGTAATCAAATAAGAATGCTCACCTAACTCCTAAACGACATTAAATGCCTAATGTTGCAATGGTAGGTTGAAATATTACAGATAGTTGGTGCCACACCAAGTCACTGAAAGCAAATGTGATGTCTAATAGTGTCAATTCAGCTGTCTGGGCTTGGAAGGCAACACACTGGAAGATGCACACTGCTTAAAACTAAAGCCATGTGTGTACAAATCTCCAGCCCTATGCATGTTTATTTTACATGACATTGTGACATGTTGTCATCTGTAAGGTTCACGTTTGAGAACTATGCAATTGAGTTCCACAAAAAAACATAAAAAACTTTTTTGTAATATTTTATGCTTTTGTTGTTGGGCATCCTTAGCCTGCTGGGCTGCATGTGGCCTGTGGGCCATGGGTTGGATGTCCCCAGTTTAGATGCTCAACACATCTGAATTAGCTCACTGTAATAGGAATTTCTTCTTTTCTTCTTTGTGCTCAATATTTAATTTACTTTAGAAGCAGCACTCTGCCTGCTTCCATATGCTGCAGCTGTCACACCGAGGAGCAGGTACCCCAAGTCTGCACTATTAGGAAAGCCATACAAGCGTCCACTGAGGGACCTGTGTGGGAGTGACAAGGGACAGTTCCCAAACTCCTTCCTTGCTGCAGGGTTCTGCCTCTATAAGGGAAGAGTTTGAGACCAAAGTCAGGCTCAGATCACCAAGAGGCAGAGCCAGAACCCAGTGCACTGAGCAGGTCCGTCACATGGACCAGTAAACTCTTTTTCTGTTAAAGTCAATCTAGACCCTATTTTCTGACATGTGCAATTAAAAGCATAGTAAATAATACATAAAGATTATCCCCTCAAAAGACTTTCTACTTGGAATTCTCAATCGAGCAGTACTGGATAGTCAACTAGGCAGATTCCTCAGTGGAGAGTTAGCTGCTAGTAAACACCCCTGACAAAGGGCAGTGGGGCTTACTGTGCAAACACAGCAGTGGTGGGGCAGGGCAGATGCAGCCCTGGCCTGTGCACCACCCTCTTGCTGAGAACTGCCTGTTGACAAGGCTGGTCACAGGATGTCTTCAGTGTATCAGCAGAACCACAGAAAGTATCACAGATTCTATAAAACTTCTGATAAAACTGTATTGCCAGGTCACAGTTATGTGCAGTAATTTGTCAGAAAATATATAAATAAAAAATTTAGATATTAGCCTCACTTCCTGTCCTCACCTCTAATAATGGCTCACCCACTTTTCCTCAGCTATGTCACAAGCACAGAGTACAAACGTTGATATCATATTCTATCACATCATTGAAGTTACAAAGATATGGGTCATTACTAAGGAAGCCTCTTATACCTTAAATCATAGTTTGCATCCAAAAAAAAAAAAAGTTTTAAGTCTCTTGAAGTCCAAGATCAAGCCAATTTTCTATAAATATTTGATTTTTTCCCCTAAGGGAAGAGTGGCTGCCAAGTTTCAAGCTAAGATACTCACAGATGTAAGGTTTTCTTTAAAACCCAATTAAAATGTTTGAAATTTTCCATAGTAAGACAATTTATAAGTATTAAAAAGGGTTTATAGACTCCGTGTCCACAGCACAGTGCTTACGGCGCCGGCCATGTACATCAAGGCTGGTAGGTTCAAATCAAGCCTGGGCCAGCTAAACACCAACAACAATTGCAACAAAAAATTAGCTGAGCATTGTGGTGGGCACCTGTAGTCCCAGCTATTTGGGAGGCTGAGGCAACAGAATAGCTTAAGTCCAAGAGTTTGAGGTTCTTATGAGGTGTGACGCCACAGCACTCTACCCAGGGCAACACAATGAGACTCTGTCTCAAAAAAAAAAAAAAAAGGTTTATAAAATACAGGGAAGGAAACTTTTACTTTGGAAATTTCAAAACCTAAGACCTGGAAGTAATTTTACCAATTGATTATATATCAACAAACTCAGGACTAAGGCCACTGGGAACAAAAAGTGACATGAGAATCACCTGGAGCAGACTACAACCCAAATTGGGGGCTGACTACATTGTGTCCAATCTAGACCTTCACCAAGGGCCAGAGCTCAGGATTCTCAAATTAGTACCTCTAACATTATTTTCTTCAATGGACTCAATTATGAAAGGAGTATCTATGGGAGGAGCAAGCTTAGTAAATTTGCTTTTCCAAATTTCCATTAATTACATGTTAATCAAATTATTAAAGCACATAATTTATGTGAAAAAGAGGCTAATTTACTAAATTAGTAAAATCCCATCCAAAAATAAACTAGAATATTGCTCAGGATATATTTAGAATTCATTACATTTTAGCCAAAAACTAAAGGAACTGTAATCTTTCAAGAAGCTCTGACATGCTGCCTTTAGCTACTTTTATTAATAAAATATTATTTTGAACACTGTCAAAGACCTATGATCTTTGTTTCTTAAGTCAACTCTTGTCTTTCTATGGCTTCGATTATTTTCTCCTAAGAAGACAATGCTTCTCCGTTCTCAAAATCAAAACCTGGGTTTCTGGTGAGATCGTTACCTTTCCTACTCCAGACTTTAAACCTAACTGACCACTGAAATGTCAACGGGTTGTGTGGCCTGTGCTTCTTTGTAGCGCTCCGAGCCCAGCCTGTGGATGGAGGGCAGAGAGTGAGAAGTGAGGAGAAGCTCCCTTTGGGGTAAGAAAACCCTTCATTTATGTCTGCTTTACCTTATCCTCAACTGAAGAGTTATCTCGGCTCACACATGATCACACGTGCTGCTCTGGTCTGATCATTTGGTGTAAAACACAATTCTTTCTAAAGAAAGTTTAAAAATTCAACGTGTCTAGATCTTAAACTTCAGAGAATCATGTCTTATTAGGATGCTGCTGGCAAATAAGCCAACGTGCTCATTGGCTATTAGGGCAGCCACACAAGCATCGGCTGAGGGACTCATGGACTTTGTGACTATCCAGCAAAGTCCAGGCAGCAAAGCAACGTTCCCTTCAACTTGTATCAAGTTTGTTATTTTGACATACCAAATCCTTATTTCTAAGTAGTGAGAAATCTGAGAATAAAGATTTCTTAAACAGAATGAAAGTATCAAATCACTCTTGATGAGCAAAGTTTTTTTCTTTCTTTCTTTTTTTTGAGACACAGTCTCACTATGCCGCCTTTGGTAGAGTGCTATGGCATCACAGCTCACAGCAACCTCCAATCCTGGGCTCAAGCAATTCTCTTGCCTCAGCCTCCCAAGTAGCTGGGACTACAGGCACCCACTTTCAAACGCCCAGCTATTTCTTATTGCAGTTGTCACTGTTGTTTAGCTGGCCCAGGCTGGCCTCGAACCCGCTAGCACAGGTGCATGTACAGGCACTGAGCCTGAGCAAAGATTTAAAAAAAATAATTTTTTTGGAAGTCTTACAAAGGATGAAGGGTAGTGTTTACTCATTTTACAGAAATTTTAAGTAGAACATCAGTGAATCAAATAAACATCCTTAAACATGATGAACTGGAAGGAGGTTATTACTCACTTGATTATTTTAACCTCCAACCAGTAATTTGTAAACACCAGTCGTTGTGCAGGTATTTTAATAACAGGCCAGCCTGATGAGGGGAACAGCTTCCTAGACTGACACCTGCTACCTCTCTGAACTACGTGTGTGGAAGTTTTCTGACTAACTCATTATAATTCAGGCATTTCCCCACATCTCAACAAAAACACCTCAAAAAAGCAAGCAAACAGAAAAGAAACCAAGCCCAGACCCAGACCCCCTGGTGGCCAAGGGGGTCAAATCCAAGAACCAGGCTCTTCAATTCAGCTTCCGAAGCAGCATTGGCATGTTGAAACAAAGCAAATAAGACACATTTTCAGCCAGCAGGGTAACTCTCATTTCCTCAAGGTTATCAACCGATTCAGAACAGTTTCATACTTCAAAAAGGAAAAACTTCCAGGCCGTGTGCGGCATGGAGCCCCGCCTCCCGCCCAGGGATTTCGCCTGCATTCCTGGGCGGCCAGGTGGGCGCAGGGTCAGACCCTCCACCCCCACCAGCTTCACCCTCCGACCAACTTCGGAACAACCTGCGGCAAAGGGCAGGTGAGGGAGACGCAGTGGCTACCTCTCAAAACTGGGGGAGAGCTTTCTCAAGAATTAGAACTGTGGGTAAACTTTAGTGAAAATCACCGCAGTCAAGTCTCGAGAACTGGAGTCTTAGATCCTATCTGAAGGAGGTTCTGAGTTGACAAGAGCCCAGCAGTGACAGTCCCGATACGCTGCCGCCCCAGGCCCGGCTACTCACTCTTCGCCCGGCGTCCCGCACACCTGCACCCCGCGCACCTGCGGAAGAGGAAGCGCCTCGCGGCTCCGCCTCCGGGCGGGGCGCACGCCAGGTGCGCACCAGGGGCAGGTGCGGGGGAGGCGAGCAGCTTCCGCGTTCGAAGCGCAGCACCACTTCACTCACCTGGCGGCACAAACACCACCAGCCCCCGGAGGAAGGCAGCACCCCACCTCCTCGCTCTCTTTTTAAATGAGCAAATCAAACCCACTAGCCCACGGCAGGTGGCTGCTTGCAGAGGCCTCGAATTGGGCACCTGGGCCGGGGTCGGACGCAGTTGCCCGCTGCACCGCACCTACACAGGCCCACGTGCGCTTGGGTCAGGCCCCGCCCCCTCTAGGGCCAGAACTGATTGCCTCGGCGGGCTCTTTGAGGCTGACTGCGCAGACGCCGGCCCCACCCACGCCCTGGAAGTACTGGAGCCAGACTGCGCAGGCGCGAGTGGAGTTTGTGTGGGGGCGGAGGACTGCTATGCGCGTGCGCGGGGGCCGCGCCATTGGGACGCGGTTTTCCGGCGCCTGTGCGCGGGAAGATGGCGGAGGCGGTACCCAAGTCAGTGCTGTTCGTGTGTCTAGGTAAGTTGGCTCCGGCTAAACCCTCCCTGACTTTCTCTGAAGGACTTGGGACCGCCTCTGCACTGTGGACTGCGCCGCTGGGCATGGAACGTGAGCGAGAAGAGCTCGAGGACCAGGAGGCCTGGGTGGGCGACCCGGCACCTCTCCGGCCTGTGCCCCTCCCGCCTCTCGCTCCGCCCCCTCTCCCGCCCCACCACTCCCCTTGCCCGCCTCCTCTCCTCCTTTCTCGGGTCCCCTCTCCTGCCCCTCTGTTCCTCCTCCTCGGTTGCCCCTCTCGTCAATCCTGCCCAGCCCGCTCCACTCTGGTCCACTGGTATTTGCAGCCACCGACCCTCCAAGCCAGGGTTTTTCCGGTGGTGGCGGGGTAGGCCTGGGGCTACCGAATTGATAAGCTCTCTTGGGGACTTGCTGAGACCCATGATGACGTTGCTTTTCTTACTATTTTTATTAGCCGCGGACCTAAACTTGGAACCGACCTAAAGGGATTTTAAATGCTATGGTTTAGAGTTTCCTGTTGTAAAAAGCAAGACTGGGAGAACTTGGTTTTCCAGGTCCTTATGTGATCTCTGTCAACATGAAAAATACTTATTTTTTTAAACAATTCTTAAAGTACCTTCCAGCTCAGATTTTCTCTCCTCGAATTTTAGTACTTAGGTCTCCTTACATAAAGTAGAATTTACTGTCTTGGTAGTGTTTAGGCCCCTAGGAATCCTCCTGTGGTGTAGCACTCACTACTCAGTTACATTCTGCAGTTCCTCCACACTAAGAGGTGCGGTCTAGGTTGGCAGTAGTGCAGTTCCTTTACATTTCCAGTGAGTTTGCATTTCCTGCATAGGAGCCCACCAGAACCTACCTGTTATATCTCCTTTACCTTTTCTGGCCCAAATGCTCCAGACACTACCTTCTAGAACCTTTTATTATTCTCAGAGGGTTGATGCGTTTATGTTATTGGGTGCCTATTTTGCCTGGCAAGCCTATTATTATATTTTGTAAGGTCCAACCTAAATATTTCCTTTTTTGGTTTCCCAGACCACTAGTTATTTCTTGTGACGCCTTTAAGACATCTTTTATTACACAAATTTTAATTTGATGGTCTGTGGAGATCCCAGCTAGATTATATTTTCTTGAGGCAATAATTGTGGCTTATTTTTTATTGTATTTCCAGCTTTGAGATAATATATGATAGATGCTCACTAGGCATTTGTCATAGCTCATTTTTATGAGTGAAGTAGAAGGCTCACCTTGTTTCACTTTGATAGGCATCATTTTATTTTTAGGTGCTTAATCGAAGGCTGATTGATGAAATCAACAAGTTCATTAAGCAATAGTTCACTTTCAGATTTGGTACCAAATAGCATCTCCTGTATGCCAGATACTACTCTTAAGTAGGGATACATTTATATCTAGAGATGTAAATGGTAGTGAGTAAACAGACAGAAATTTCAGGCTCTCTAGCTCTCATATTCTCTCTTAGTCAGTGGTAAGTAGTCATTGTTGTGCTCAGTCAGCTGGTTTGAAATATTAAGGAAAGCAGGAAAAGGGGTTGGGAATAGAGGTCAATTTTGAGTAGGATGGTCAGTCAGGCAAGGTCCCACCTGGAAGGTGACCTTTGAGCAAAACTTAAAGGACTCAGGAAGCAAACCTGGGGTTATTTTGGAGAAACTGGTGCAGAGGAAAGCAGGTAAATTTTTGAGGGAAAGCAGTGGCCACACTTAAGAACTACGTGGAAGCCACAGGGGTAAGGCGTAGTGACCAGGTAGTTTTGTTCAGCCAGGGGCCTTATCTGTCCCTGCAGAGTCAGCAGAAAATTTGAGTGACTGGTTTCTCATTTCCCACATTCTAGGTATCTGTACAGGGAGAAGTTAATTCTTTATATACAATGGATGGTTTTGGACAGGAGTCTGCAAACACTAGTTAAAAAGCCAGAGAATACATACCTAACACTTGTGGGTCACACCAAAGCTGTAAGTAGGGCAAAAGCAGTCCTGAACAGTACACAAACAATTAAGTTCAGGTCTGTTCCAGTAGACCATATTTGTGGACACCAGAATTGGAACTTCATATAATTTTTCCATCAGAAGTTTTGAGTTTTTTCTTGCTACTCAGCAATGTAAAAATGACTCTTAGCTTTGTAGGCTATGCATGGAGGTGGAGGTGGTGGACCACAAGGTGTTTTGAGTCCAGATCTTGGGAGGCCATGTGAAGCCTTGGGCTTACTCTGAATGAGATAAGCCATTGGAGGGTTTTGAGCAGAGGTGGGAAGTAATCTAATTTAAGATTAAAAAGAAATTTTCCAGCTGTTATGTTGTGATTAGGCTGAAATTTGGCATGCCCTTTCTAGGGTAAGGTATTGATAATTGCATTCTGGGGAGATTAGATGTAGATAAATGCCATTTCACATGATAGCCATACACAGGACAGTAAGAACTGTATGTTTTTGAAATACAAAAATTTTATTCCTTCAAAGTATTTATTCAAATCCTTTTGAGACTGAAGTATAGAAAACATGAACGGCTCTTCATTGGTAAGGCTGGTGGCAGAAAAGAACTGAGCTCCATGTTTCAGCAAGAGGACTGGGAGTGCCTTATGTTTTATAAGGTAGAGATTAGTTGGAGAACGTGGTCTGGGGCTGTGCTCCAGTCTCCTTAGTGGTGCCACTTGCTGCTGGGTGCTGGGGTCCCTCACCAAGTAAAGCAGAGACAGCTTCTGTTCTTACAGAGCTTAACTGTTGTCTTGGTGAGTCTCCATCCTTCAAATGAGGTGTTGAGGAAGGATACATAATAGGCTGCCTGATTTGGAAAAAGCAGGCTTGAGACTTTACAGATTGAAGCTTTTGTATAAATCTGAAGATGGCATTTATAGTTTTTGGAGCTTACTCTATAGGTAGAACCTGAAGTACCTGTGATTAGTGATGCTGCATGTGCTCTAATCTTTAATAGCATGCTAATTTGGGGGTGTCACCTTTTGAAATCAAGAGGGCGAAGTATTAGCCTTTCAGAAAGTAGATAATCAAGTTTTTGTATTGTGGCAAACTGAGCTATTATTTTTCAGCTAATGGTGATTATTTATAAGGGAGTGGAGCTAGTCTTTTTATTATGTCTTTAGATGATATGATATTAGGCATCTTATTTTTTCAAGACTTCCAAATTATAACTGTTGTCTTAATTTTGAAATAAAGTGATTGCTATTAAAAGTATTTTCAAGGTATCTAAGGTATATGATGACAAGTAAAATAATTACACACCCATAGGGGAGCCTTTCAGTAATTATAGTGGTGTTGAAGGTAATACCTGTTTAAAAAACTAAACAATTTAGAATGTGGAAAAGAAAAACTTCACACAAATTAGCTTATAGAGGACATCTGAGGTTTGTCTTCTTTCCCCTTGTGGTTTATAAACTTTTTGCTACTGGGAAAACCACAACCTGTGTAGAAAAGAAGTCCAAAGTCTGCTTAGGTCTTAGGATGTAGGATGTATCAGCTGGTTTCATGGCCTAGGGAGTCCTGGTGATTCACACTAGAAGATTCTGATTCTACATGCTTACCATAAACTAGAAGATTCTAACATTAATACAGAGTAAAATCTCACATCTGTTTAGCAGTTAATCTTTTTCCTTTCTTCACTTTTCTATCCTTAATTCAGTTCCTAATGTTTGGGTTTGGAACGTTGCACCCCAAAGTGTGGCATTTGGTGTGCTGTGTGCTTTGACCTAAAGGAAGTTGGTTGGCCTCAGAGCACTCTAATGCAAGGTTTTGCCACCTTCCTGTCTCCTATACCTCTTTTTCCCCAGGAAGCAATTCATAGAAACCAGAATTCCTCTTACCCAAGGTGAATCAGCCATAAAACCTGAAAAGGGCCCTCTCTCCCTTCTCCCAACCTGCCTTGTACCCTGGAAAAAGGTGCACTGCACAGAGAGGCAGAAGAGTGCCCCTCTCATCTCACGGTAGATCGCAGTCTTTGTATAGTCAGAGTCCTGCATGATTGTCTCTTGTTACTGAGCCTGAGCATAAAATTGGCTTTCCCTGTGTCATCTTTCTGAAAGCTCCTATGTCACGAAAAACTTGAGTTGAATAAGTTTGTCTTGTTTTTCTTTTGTTAACCTGTCTATGTCATAGGAGTGCCAGTATGGCCCTTGCAGTGTGTGAGACGGTCTCACATTTTTATACCTCTGCGTCTGCGCTCTTACTTGCTGTTTGTTTCAGTGGTAGCCCCAGGTGGTCTCTGCTTCTGTCTGGTGGACTTCATGTCTCTTGACCCTGCTGGCTGTCTACCGGTCTTAAAGGAAGGGTCTGTGTCCTGAGCAACTCTTTATCTTCAGGCATGGCACAGCGCTTGGCTCATGAATAGCAGGCATACAAGACAAGTTTGTTGAATAAATAGCATTATCCTTTCCCCAAAACCTTTGGTTTCTTCCCACGGTAGTTAAGTCCAAGTCCTTGCCCAGTGTTTTAGGGCTCCTGTATACTAGCTTCAGCTCACATTCTCAGCTTCACCAGCTTGAGCCTACAGTCCTCAGTGCCTTCCCTTCTTCTGCCTGTGAAGAGCCGCCTCATCCTTGGCTGAGCGTGGTGGCTCACACTTGTAATCCTAGCACTCTGGGAGGCCAGGGTGGGTGGGTTGCTTGATTTCAGGTGTTCAAGACCAGCCTGTATAAGAGCAAGACCGCGTCTCTACTACAAAAACAAAAAATAGAAAAACCTATCTTGGCATCATGGCAGGCATCCATAGTCCCAGCTATTTGGGAGGCTGAGGCAAGAGAATCACCTGAGCCCAGGCATTTGAGGTTGCTGTGAGCTATGACAATGCCATGACACTGTACTCAGGGTACAGAATAAGACTCAAGATTCTGTTTCCAAAAAAAAAAAAAAAAAAAAAACTTCCTCATCCTTAAAACTTGTATGTGGATTTTTTTCAAGTAAATTTCTAGTAAGAAATTTTATTTTGTTTTTGCTCTGTGAAGTTTTTTTGTGTTCCTGAACTGTATTGCTTATTAGCATTTATTCTCTTTATTTTATTATAGCTGACTGTTAACTCCTCTAAGTACATTGCTTGGCACATGATAACTCTATTTTGGGAGGAGAATTCATGTTCTTTTATCTTTTTCCCTTTTGTAGTAAGGAATTTGGTCCTTGTCCTAGATCTTGGGATGTCACCTATATGCCTTGAAGGTTCAGGAGTGCTGGTGGTGCCTTTGTTACTCCTAGTGACAGCATGATCTGTGTAAAGGAGATGGCTTGGGAGGAGGGGCCAGGAGATGGAGCCTGGCCCAGTCTGTCCTGCCCCCATAAGTAAACCCCAATAGAGAC
This sequence comes from Galagoides demidoff, assembly GCA_963574575.1. Taxonomy (NCBI): domain Eukaryota; kingdom Metazoa; phylum Chordata; class Mammalia; order Primates; family Galagidae; genus Galagoides; species Galagoides demidoff. Next base: position 9,202 of record CAUYQV010160085.1, on the reverse strand, counting down.
CCCTCTGATGAGCTTCCTGGCAGTTGGTACTCTTGACTGGAGGAGGGCAAGGGAGCTTCTGATTAGGTACTTGGCTGTAGTGCACCCGTGGAGCTCTTCCTTGGGCTGGTTTTTATTGTGTTATTGTTACTATAAAATTATAATTACGAGCACAGTGCTTTCCTAAATTTTGTGAGTCATTATAGAGAATTATCAAACCTGAAGTAGTAGGGGACCCCCATGGTTTTTGCCTTCAGGTCTGTAGTGAGGGTGGTCATCGGGACCCCTGACTTTGCAGCTGGTGTCAGAAATCTTAGGCAGATGTGATGGTCTGAGACATGTCCTTAACCTCAGTTTGCCTAACTCTGGCCAGGCATGGGGCTTTGACAAGGGCACTGATTGCTCAGTGAGAGTTTGTGTTGAATCAGTATTTATACCTAAATACATTGTTTATGTATCGTTTTATGAAACAATACTCATTCTTCTTTTGTGTGATATTCTTAAACATATGCACAGTTGACCCTTGAACAGTGTGGGTTTGAACTGCAAGGATTCACTTGTACATGGATTTTTCTCAAGCAAATGAAGATTAAAAATATGATTATTTGTGGGATGAGAAGCCTCTGTATATGGAGGACTCTTTCTATATGCAGTTCTGCAGGGCCAACTTGTGGGTTTAAGTGTTGTGTGTATTTGGTATGGAGGTGTTCTAGAATCAGTTCCCTAAGTATTTTATTGTATTTATTTCAGAATAAGCTAGTTGCTACCCACTTTACTGATTTTATGATTTCATTCTAGGTCATTAGTAGCAACCTAAAAAACAGCTGTTTTGGTTAAGATGGTTTTCCTGATGTCTCTGTCATTTATATAGTCTGAGTACTTGGATGGGTGATATCAAATCACTGACTATGGGCTGACTGGCTCTCCCACCAGAGCCTGCCATGCGCTGGCTGGACTGTGTCAGGCAAGAGTGCTGCCCGTGGTTTCTCCTTGGGGACAGCACAGCCTCTGTGTGCTGAGTGTGTGCAGTGGTTTACAGAGTTGGCATCTGCCCTCCCATAAAACCTAACGCTCTCTTTCTGCCCCTCTTTTTTTTTAAGGTAACATTTGTCGGTCACCCATTGCAGAAGCTGTTTTCAGGAAACTTGTAACTGATGAAAATGTTTCAGAGAATGTAAGTACCACTCCTTACCTTAGGCCAACCTGAATGCCTCTGGGCAGGGAATTGCCAAAACCATTCCTTTCTCTCCCTGCAGTGGAGGATAGACAGCGCGGCGACATCGGGGTATGAGATAGGGAACCCCCCTGACTACCGGGGGCAGAGCTGCATGAGGAGGCACGGCATTACCATGAACCACGTTGCCCGGCAGGTACCGTTCTTGGACTTGAGACATGTGTTTTGTGTTTCAGTGGGTCATTGACAGCGGCGCTGTTTCTGACTGGAACGTGGGCCGGGCCCCAGACTCCAGAGCTGTGAACTGCCTGAGAAATCATGGCATTCACACAGCCCATAAAGCAAGACAGGTAGACAAGATCTTGTTTAATTTCTACTGTGTAGAGTCCTATAATTTGAGAAGTTGTGAGGGGCTTATCTAGACTTACATACTAATGGAATGCTTAGTTAGGGCGAGCTCAACCAGCTGTAGCCCATTGTGTCACTTCTGGTTGCACAGTGCTAACAGACTAGCATGATTTTGGAATTTACTTATTAAGGTGGCATGTAAAAGTTACATAATTTATAAGGAGAGACCCTGGTTGGCCCCTGCAGCTGAGTGGTTCTCTGCATCTTGTTTCTTCTATGTAATTTTTAGGTATACATTTAGGCTATGGTGATTATTCTGCTCATATTACAAGTTTGTTCCTAGACTAACGTTATACAATATATACACAAAACATTGTTTCAATGTAAAATGCCTTAGAAACACAGGGTAATACTAAAATCATGGACACATAATTACAGTCTGTTATGCCACACTAAGTGTAAAGTTTAATAAAATCATCACCAGACACTATAATTTCCAATGAAGATAGCCTGCATTAGAAGATGCAGTTGATTTTCTAAGAGTTCTTTATAAGTACTTACGGACTGACCCTTTCTGAAATAGAATTTTCATGGGATGGAAGAGTGAACTTTCTAAAGTTTTATACAGGTTTATTGCACCCAAATAAACATTTGCAAGAATACACTTTTTACCTCTTTATAAATACCAATACTGAAAATATACTACTAACAGGCCAAGCATGTGGAATTTATACACTATTAAGTACACAATTATAGTATGCTATCTAGCAAAATATATCCTGCTCAAAATGTGAAGTTGGAAAAATAATTACAAGACTCAATCATGATCTGTAAACAAATTTTCAAAAGTTTCTTAGTGTATATTCAAATATCCTCAAATACATCATCGATACTAAAATAGTGCAAGAAGGTCTTTACGTCCCAGTTTGCCTAGATAACCCATGGGCATAAGATACCTTTTGGCATAGCAGATATTAGATAATTAATTGTTTATTTTATAAAAACACATTAAGCTGATTATAAAGACAGAATGCTAAAGATAAAATTCATTTCTTAAAAGTACTCAACAGGTTTGTAATTTTTAATCACAAGTATGAGATGAAATTAAAGATACTTCTAAATAAAATATTTAGCCAATTATAGAGTTACCCTCAGGTAACTTAAAAGTTAAAAATGGTATTTATAGTTTTACAAACTATAACACAAAAAGTTATAATTTAACAAAAGTCTTATGTGATGGTTAAATATGGAATTAAGTTTCATTACTCACTGTTAAATTACTGTTAAATTGCACAGTGTTTTAAATATCATTAGCCTTTTCATAATATTTGAGGCCTTGTGGTTTGTAGGAAAACAAATAGTAACACATGTAAATGAGGAATCAGAGCATTTTAAAAAAGAATAAAATTTTAAATGCTTTCATAATATGGTTGTGATGATACACCATAAAATTCCTAGCCAATAATATCATTTGTCTCTTCATGTCTCTTCAGATTTTTTCATACCTTGCCAGTTTCTACTTGCCATTCAAAGAATATAGATTTATTTTGAGTAATTTTTTAGAATTACAAGCACTCATCCTTTCAAGTTTTATGTTGTTACAGTCAGATTATTTTTCACATACAAAGTATATAACAAAATGGATGCAAATGAAGTATTTTAAATGCATATGCCTTATAAAAGCAAAGTCAGAAACTTTCTTTCAGGAGTAGTTTTAATAACAGATTGGAAATAGCATTTGCACAGAATCTGATTGTTGCACTTTTCTTTTCCCTGTTGCTTTCTTTTAAGAAAATTTTCTCAGCAATGTTATTTTAAGAAATTTTGAAATACTAATAAGGTATGGTTTCTAAATCAGTATCTCATCAGATCTTTGTCATGTTAAGTACTTTTTCTTTACTAATTATCACAGTTTGTGTGATAACTACTCTTACTTGTTTCTTAAAATCTTAATTTTCCCAGTACTCGCAACCAAGATTTAATACATTTTTTTAAGGTGTTTATTTTTTTTTACTCTTGTAGTCAGTCTTTTGAGTATGTGAGCTCTCAGTCCAGTTAGTTAGATAGAAATTTTTGCCTTATTATGCTTTCTTTTCTTTTTTCAATAAACTTTTCATTGTCTTATGCACAGAGGTCCTTTGACAGCTAGCTACTCTCTACTCCTTTGGAGATCAACACCAAAAATTCATTCTATCTTACTAACATCTTATAGAAGTGAAATTACAGTATGTACTCTTTTCGGTCAGCTTCTTTGGCTTGTCATATTATCCATGTTGTTCCTTGTAACAATACTTTGTCATTGTTGTTCCTGGGCAGTGGATCATTTCACAATCTCTGTATCTGATCTACTTTTTTTTTTTTTTTTTTTTGAGACAGAGTTTCACTTTGTCACCCTGGGTAGAATGCTGTGGCATCGCAGCTCAGCAACCTAAAACTCTTGGGCTTATGTGATTCTCTTGCCTCAGCTTCCCAAGTAGCTGGGACTACAGGTGCCTGCCACAACGCCCAGCTATTTTTTGTTGTTGTTGTTGTTGCAGTTGTCATTGTTGTTTTTAGCTGGCCCGGGGCGGGTTTGAACCTGCCAGCCTCAGTGTATATGGCTGGCACCCTACCCACTGAGCTATGGGCACCACCTGTCCAATCTACTCTTAATTGACATGTGAGTTGTTTCTAGCTTGGGGCTACCCAGAGAGTGCTGCTGTGGGTAAAGGGGTACACCTGTTTGTGGTTCTGTTGGGTGCCCAGCATCAGACATGGCCTGTCAGGGTTGGCAGCCTCATAAAGTACATTGGGAATATTCCCTCTTTTTCTGTCCTCTAAAAAAGTTTGCTGACGAATGGTAGTTATTTCCACTTACCACTTAAAAAAATCATCTAATCAGTTTCTTTTTGTTGTCTGCCATTTTCTCTGGCTGTCTTTAAGGGGTTTTTTGCTACTTAGTTTTTAGCAGTTTTAGTATGATAGGCCAAAATTTAATTCTTGAATCTGTGGCTTTGTGTTTCTCATCAGTTTTGGAAAATAGTGAGCTGTTAACTTTTCATATTTTACTTTTCTTTCTCTTTTCCTCGAGATTCACCTTGTGTATATATTAAACATTTCATGTGTCCTTTTTTTAAAAATTTTCCACTCTTTTTACTTTATTCTTCAGTCTGAGATTTGCTGCTGACCTGTTTTCTCATCCTTCTCCTGTTTTTAAGCTTATATGCATATCCTGAGTCTGTAATTTTTTTTACTTAGGTATTGTTTGATTTTTCTGGTGAAATTTCATGTCTTGCCTTATATTAGACCATTACAGTTATTTTAAGGGGTAGCTCTGACATCTGGATCATCTGAGAATCTGCTTTACTGTCCTGGAACTTTTGAGAGAGTTTCTGGCTCACAAAGCCTGCTTATCACAGAGGTACGCTGAGGGCTGTGAAGAGGTACTTGGTTTTTTGTGTGCATTTTCTTGTTTTTGGTGATAGGGATCATTTGCTGCAAGCTATTTTATTTATAAAAGGATTCCTACGGGTAGGAATCCCTTACTGTGTATTTTTTTTTTTTTTTTTGGTGGTTTTTGGCCAGGGCTGGGTTTGAACCCGCCACCTCCAGCATATGGGGCTGGTGCCCTACTCCTTTGAGCCACAGGTGCCGCCCCCTTACTGTGTATTTTTTATGGAAGTTATAGTGATTTGTTGTCTTAATTATTTTGACCTATAAAATCATGTAATAGCTTCCTATTCTTTAAGAAAAAAATTACAGTCAATTCAAAATAAAAACATTTAATACTAGATTTTAGCAAAGTTCTTGCAAGATTAATTTATTGAAATAATATGTAATACTTATAATACTAATTCTATTTGTTTTTTGGAGAGAGAGTCTCACTTTGTTGCCTCAGGCTAAAGTGCTGTGGTGTCATAGCTCACAGCAACCTCAAACTCCTGGACTCATGGGATCTTCCTGCCTAGGCTGAGTAGTTGGGACTGTAGGCAGCTGCCACTACACCTGGCTAATTTTTCTGTTTCTAGTAAAGACAGGTTCTCACTTTTCCTCTGGCTGGTCTCCAACTCCTAAGCTTAAGGGATCCTCCCACTTTGGCCTCCCAGAGTGCTGGGATTACAGGCATGAGCCCTGTGCCCGGCCTATAATACTAAATCTCTTAGAGTTTGAAGTAAGTTAGTGCCTTGGGACTGTTAACAAAATACAGTCCTCTATAATTATTAACACTAAAATTTAATGTAAGTGCATACTAAAATTTCTCATTGTTAACAGAGTGATGAATATATTTATTGTTCTTTTACATCACTGATTGTTGTAAGAGAGTATCACTACTTTGTTTTAAGCAGGTTTTAGGATCTTCTGTGTGGACTTGTACAGTGATCTGTGGGTTGCGACCCACAGGAACTGTATTAAATGGTTGTGGCACTAGGAAGGTTGAGAACCACTGTTTTAGAGAGTTTTTTAGTGAGGAAGATTATTATTGAAGTTATATTCTTGGAAAGTTATTTTCTTTTTTCCTTTTTTTTTTTTTGAGACAGAGCCTCAAGCTGTCGCCCTGAGTAGAGTGCTATGGCATCACAGCTCACAGCAACTTTCAACTCTTGGGTTTAAGCAATTCTCTTGCCTCAACTTCCCAAATAGCTGGGACTACAGGTGCCAGCCACAATGTCTGGCTATTTTTTGGTTGTAGTTGTCATTGTTGTTTGGCAGACACGGGCTGGATTATAACCCTTAAGCTCTGGTGTATGTGGCTGGTGCCTTAGCTGCTTGAGCTATAGGTGCCGAGCTGGAAAATTATTTTTATCTATTTATCGGTGGATATTCTGTCATTTGTAGCAGTCAAAACTCACAAAATTGTATTTTGTTACGTTATGAATAGGCTAATATTTATAAATCATGTCAGAGCACAGTGGTGTGTTTTCTCATTAGCATGAGTAGGAATACTGAGTTGTATTCCTTCTGTGTCAGGTCTACACTGGGCACATTCTCTAAGAGTGCAAAAGGATCTTAGCTGCCCTAGCCTATGTGTTTCCTCCTCGGGGAACCTTCTGACCACTTGGGTGCACCCCACCTTCCCCATGTCCCTTGCTTCCCTTCATCTTTCCTCTGGGGCATTTGTGCCTCCTGGAAGGGCAGCTCCCCAGGGCAGGGTCTGTCTGTTGTCTTGGTGTATATTCCTGGGGACTGGACAGACTTGTGGAATGAAGGTAGAGTTGAGATGAAGGTGATTCCATGAATTGACTGAATTGTGCTTTGTTACTAAGAATGTGGAGCTGAAGTGTAAATGTCGTATATATATGTTCTACTGTTTATGATTATTAAAAGGAATTTAACAATATGAAATTTCTTTGCAGTACAACTTTGGGAAATAACTGTTTTTACTTAAAAGTGCTGTACATTATTCATTTGTTAGTTGCTGAGTAACAGACAAAAATGTAGCATTTTTTTTTTAAGTACTGCTTTGGATCCTCTAGGCTTGGACAGCATACGTATAAACACTGTATTTTGACTTTTATTCGATTTTAGATTACCAAAGAAGACTTCCTCACATTTGATTATATACTGTGTATGGATGAAAGCAATCTGAGGTAATCACGTTTGTAAAGTGTTATTTCTGTTTCACTCTCAGTTCAGTAATAGGCCAAATAGTTTGTTGTCAAAGTGCCTTTTTTAACTGAAAGTTTTTAATAGACACTGGAGGTGATAGTATACAGAATATTTTATTTAGAATAGCAAGAGATTTAGAGTAATCTAGACTTAGGGGTGTATTTACAGAGAGATATACCTTAGATAAGAAAAAGTCCAACTAGCATGATTTAATTGGAAGGTTAACTGATCTGTGACATGTAGTTCTGTACAAGGAAATGTATTTTGCAAGAGAGTGATTTTGTTACTGGTGTGATGGTTCATGGGCAGTGTAGTATTTCATTGTTTCCTATGCCAAAGTACTTCGTCCATCTCATATTATTACCCCATCTTCTCAGAGAGGAAACTGAAGAACAGTGAGGTTGGTTACATTACTTTCCAAGTTCATAGAACTAGCCAGTGGGTGTGGTGGGATTTTAGGCCTGGGCTTAGAGAAGCAGGATCCTGCCGCCCCTCCTGCCACTGCACTGACCAGAGCTCATGTTAGTTCAGTGCAACCAAGAACTTAATTAATTTCCATCACTGCTAATTCATAATATTTCATGTTTTTGATGAAGAGAACTATACTTTTAATTATGTGGGGGTGAACAGTTTTATTCATGTATTTATTTTTAATTAATTAGGATCTTCCTTGAAATGCTTACATTTTCCTTTTTTTTTTTAAAGTCTTAACTTTTTTTTTTTTCTCATTTACACTGTAGCTGATAGGAATTGTAAAAAACCGTCTAGTAAGAAGACCCGGTCTGCCTTGACTGGCGTTGAGTATGCAGTGTGTGTGTGTGTATAGTAAGCTGCTTGCTCCAGGGTCTGTATTTGAAACTGCTCCTGCCTTTACTTGGAAGCTCTTTTTTGTCCCTTGTGGTTCAGTGTCCTGCTGCCTGTTACTGCAGCCAGGTTATCCATTAGACTGGGGCTTCCTGCAGCTCCCTCTCAGCACCCTGACCACACAGCTTGGGATCTGAAGGCTCTTGGCTATGGGGTTCCTTCCCTATGCCCAGCCCCTGCCTGAGGTGTCACCAATGCTCCCTTGAAATTTGTTTAACAAATGGGGGAGTGAGCAAGATGTAGCTCAGCTTTTCTTGTAAAAGCTAAAGGTGGAAGGCGCCAAGTATGGAGCTGCGTTTTCAGCTTGGGCAGGGCTTGAGGAGTCAGAGAAGGAAGAGTAGTGAGCGAAACTAACATTGCATGATGTACTGTGCTGAAATGTCGTGGGGGACAGTGGAGATTTGGTTCACATGGATTTCTGAGAAATCCTGTCATCTGTTTCATCTCTGAAACATTGTCTTTGATTGATTGTCTGTGTCCTTCGCAGAAGAAACTTACTGTTTGACTTAAGGTGTATATTTTGTGTAACAACACCAGTGAGAATGTGCCTAAAAGGCAGGGCAATGGCCACAGCCACAGAAGGGGCTGTGCCCCTCTGCTGAATATTGTTTCATTTCTAATCAGGTTACCTTTGCTGGATTTTGACGTGACTGTATCATAAAACCCTAGCAATGTCCTTGAAACCGTAGATCGGAAAAATTAAGTTCATGTTTCAATTTTGCAGAGATTTGAATAGAAAAAGTAATCAAGTTAAAAACCGCAAAGCTAAAATTGAACTACTTGGGAGCTATGATCCACAAAAGCAACTTATCATTGAAGATCCCTACTATGTAAGTACAGTTCACACTTCAGGGCTGAGGTGAAGACATCATGTCTGCATCCTGCCATGTAAAACAGCAGAGTACAGTTTTCTTAAGGACTTTTTTCTTCCTGTCCTTTAGGGGAATGACTCCGACTTCGAGACAGTGTACCAGCAATGTGTCAGGTGCTGCAGGGCGTTCCTGGAGAAGGCCCACTGAGGCTGGGTCTGCACAGCTGCAGCTGATAGCACCTTGACCCCCCAGAGGCTCTGCCTGTGTCAGGCCAGGGGCTCAGGTGCAGTGACGCTCCGTAGCCCCACCTCTTTCTTCAGTTGATTTGTTTCTTACCTTAAAAAATAATTGCAGAATGAAATCAGCTGTGTTTGGCAGAAGAATAAATAAAAATCTTTGAAACCGACAGTTTATGGGGTATAGCAAGAATTTGTGGATT
>CAUYQV010160084.1:0-21863 GCA_963574575.1 Galagoides demidoff | reverse complement strand
GGGGGGCGGGGGGGCCCCCCCGCCCCCGGGGGGGGCGGCGCGGCGCCGGGGCCGCCCCCCCCCGCGGGGGCCGGGGGCGGGGGGCACCGGGTGAGCTGTCTCTCTCTCTTTTCTCTTCCTCTTTCCCTGCACCTTTTTATAACATGTTTCTGGTTCAAGGGAGGAGGGATGGAGGGGACATCTTCGTTTTCCTTTGGGGGAGCAGATTTCTCCTATCTTTCGGGCTCCTGGTGGCTTAAGTTCTTGTGGTTTGGCATTTCCCAGAGCTGTTTTGGAACATGGAGCACTAGCCCCCCCCCATCCCAACCCAACCCCTATTCCTGGCCAGCTGAGGGCCCCAGGGAGGGATGTCAGCTGTCCCCAGCCCTGGGTGGGGGTAGCCTACCCAAAAAAAATGAAGGGAGGGGGTAGGGGTGGGCCTGATGGTGGGGGGAGTGTGGGGTGGGGGAGTGTTTTCTCTGTTTCTTTCACACTTGCAAAGCTGCAGTCAGGGTTTCTTCTGGGCTGTTGTGGGTTAGAGGACCAGGGAGAGGGGTGGGAGAGAGGCACAGTCTGGGGACTTCCACAAACGCCGTAATTTCTTGCAGAGAACTCCACAGCAAATGGGGCTGTCCATTAGTGGGGGAGGGGGAGGTGGGTATTTACTGCAGCTGAAGGGATTTGAGGGTGGGATATCTGTCTGGGATCGTAACCTCCTCCCCAGAAGGTTTGGGAAACTGACAGATCTGAGGCCACAGCAGGGACATCCTTTTTCACTTGAAATTACGGTGGTCTGTGGAGCATCCCCTGTGAGGGAGATGGGGCGGGGTTCCTCTGAGCTGCTCCCCTCCCCATCCTGCCCCCATCCCCATCTCAGAGAGGCCTGGGCTGCCAGCCTGAGGTCTGCCCCTCGCTGCACCCCTGCACCCTCCCTCTCTCTCTCTCCTGGCACCAGCCGCTCTTCTTGCAGGCCCGTGTTGGTGGTTTGGATGTAGCAGCATTGGAGATTTTCTCTTCAAGGAGGGGTGGGGCAGGTGGGGGGCAGGGGAGGGAAGAAGAGGAGGTGTTGGGAGCTTGGTGCTGGGGAGGGGTCCTTGCTGTCCAAGGCCCCAGACAGACCCTTCCTCATCTTCTCCCCCTTCCCCCAGGGTGACCTCTAACTACGTTTTTCCTTCCCTGACACCCTCTTACCAGGTCAGGCTCTGAGATCTCCCACTGTCCCCTTCACACACAGACATATCTCCTCATATGCCACACACCTGCAGGGGGGCCCGGCTTGGGCAGAGGGGAGACCCGGGGCACAGAGGAAAGGGAAGAGACCAGTGTGCTGGACACAGAGTATAGGCTGACCCCTTGGGGGTGCCAGGGACAGGGAGATGGCCAGGCCCTAGGGTCTAAGCCAGGATCCATGGTAGCTTCTGCCCACCTCTGTGCCCCAGACTCCCTTTCCCCTACAAAAATGGGACATGCTTCTGGCTGTTTTGTGCCTTGAGATCCTTACGCCAGGCAGCCCCCATGCTGTGAAAGGCGGGCTGTGTATCTCCCTTACCCGCCAGGCCTGCTGGAAGTGAGGAGGAGGAGTGGTCCCTGCCCAAGACCCTCCTGCCACCAGGGCTGCCGCCCAAGCCGGTACCAGGTCCCAGCCTTCCCTTTACCCCTTGCTGCCAAGCAGGAGCAGAGAATTCACTGCAGACTCTCCCACCCCTACCCTGAAGACCTTGCCCCAGCCTGCCTGTGGGTTTTGCTAACAGAAAGAGAGGGGCCCAGTTATCCTGGATGGAGGGGGGCCTGGCCACACAAACCCCACTGGATCATCAAGGGGAGGCCAGAAGTAGGTGGCGCTGGGATGTGTCGGGGCATGGGTGGGCAGGCCAGCGGCGGCCAATGAGATGCAGTTGAGGTTTTCCTCCTTTTCAGGGAATGGGGGGGTGGGGCGGGGCCCCCCACCTTTCTGACATCAGCGATGCCTTGGTCCCTCCTCCCGAGCCGGGGATGGTCGCAGGTAAATCGGGATCCGGGCAGGGGAGGTGGGGGGGCCTGGCTGGGGCGGGCTGGGTCTTTATCCTAGCACCTGGTTCCCTCCCTTGCCCCCTCTGAGCCGGACCTGGGACTGCCCCCCTGAGGGACCCTCAGTGGGGCCTGGGCCTTGGAGTGAATTCTCTGCTCACCCCCCTCTCTCCTCCACCAGCACTAACCCTTTCTTCCCAGGTGGTCTCCAGCACGCCCTCACCCAGCCCTTGGAGCCAGGACCTCGCCAGCCCCCAACCCTTGTCTCTCTTCCCTCCGCGCAGCTCTCCTTTCCCCTCCCCAACTCTCCTGGGAGTCCTATCCCTCTCCATGTCCCCACTCCCCATTCCCTGTGCACCAGTATCAGTGTCTACTGCTGAGCCAGACCCCATGAGAGACCCTGCCGGCTGGGGGCAGGGCTGGGTGCCCTCACAGAGGGGCTGGACTCTTCCATTCCCTATCTTAGCCTGGGAGCTGCCTCTAGGAATCCCTTCCTCAGCTACTGCCTTTGTGGGTACTGGGTATGGGGGGGATACAGATAATCAGAAACCTGGGGAGAGAGTTGATGCCCCTATACCTTCCCCACCCTGAAATAGGGGACGCTCCTGACACCCACAATGGGTACGGGAACATCACTACCTTGCAATTTTTGCAGGAGGAAGAAAGTGGAGTTTAAACAAAAAAAAAATTAAAAATCTCTGTCCTGGTGTGATTGGTGAAGGATGGGACCCTGGACTCCTAGCTCTTCCCTAGGGGACCAAGAGGAGGGAGAAGGGACCAGGTGCTGAGTGCCTGGACATCAAAGCTAGGAGTGACTGCAGTAGGAAGAATCTTTGTCCACCCTAGCTTAAGTTACACCAGACCATCCCTGGGAGGGTTCTTACCAAACTCCCTCTTCCCAGCCTGTGGGGTCTCTAAGCAGCCAGGGAAGGGGAAGGGCACCACTCCACCCCAACTAACCCCATTCTTAATGGCCTCCAGGGTTCACATCTCCAGGGAGAGGGGCAGCTGGGCTGGGCGGGGGGAGGGGGTCCCAATCTGGAAACCCCCTTCCCATCACCAGCCCTACCAAGCAACCATGACTGCAGCAGCAGGAGGGACAACCTGGGTCCCCCCTCAGCAGCTTGATCAACTTGCCTCTTCTCCCCTCTCTTTCCCTGTCTGCCTCTACCTCCCCTCTGTTACCTCCTCCCTGCCCTCCTGCCCTGCCCAGTCTTCGTATGCCCAGGGACCCTGCAGAAGGTGCTGGAGCCCACATCCACGCATGAGTCGGAGCACCAGTCTGGCGCCTGGTGCAAGGACCCACTGCAGGCGGGCGACCGCATCTACGTAATGCCCTGGATCCCCTACCGCACGGACACGCTGACTGAGTACGCCTCTTGGGAGGACTACGTGGCAGCACGCCACACTACCACCTACCGCCTACCTAACCGTGTAGATGGCACTGGCTTCGTGGTCTACGATGGTGCTGTCTTCTACAACAAGGAGCGCACGCGCAACATTGTCAAGTATGACCTGCGGACGCGCATCAAGAGTGGGGAGACAGTTATCAACACCGCCAACTACCACGACACCTCACCCTACCGCTGGGGGGGCAAGACTGACATCGACCTGGCAGTGGATGAGAATGGGCTGTGGGTCATCTATGCCACTGAGGGCAATAATGGGCGACTAGTGGTGAGCCAGCTCAACCCCTACACGCTGCGCTTTGAGGGCACATGGGAGACAGGCTATGACAAGCGTTCGGCATCCAACGCCTTCATGGTATGTGGTGTCCTGTATGTGCTACGCTCTGTATATGTGGACGATGACAGCGAGGCAGCCGGCAACCGCGTGGACTACGCCTTCAACACCAATGCCAACCGCGAGGAACCTGTCAGCCTCGCCTTCCCCAATCCCTACCAATTCATTTCCTCCGTTGACTATAACCCTCGTGACAACCAGCTTTACGTATGGAATAACTACTTTGTGGTGCGCTACAGCTTGGAGTTCGGGCCACCCGACCCCAGCGCTGGTGAGGATGGCTCCATTAGGGGGGTGCATGGGTGGGGTGACTTTAATTTGTCACCTCTATTTAGACCTGCCTATTTTCCAAAAGATTCTGTAGTACTACTGGACAGGTAGGGGATTAACCCAGGACTTGGTTTCTAACCACTGACTTACATTGCCACTTATGGGAGCTTAGGCATCTTTAGTCCTTTTTAGTCCTTAAATCCACCAAAGTCTCTGGTGAAGCCCAGTGTCTATAAAACAGAAAAGCTGGCTCGGTGCCTGTGGCTCAACCGGCTAAGGTGCCAGCCACATACACCTAAGGTGGCAGGTTCAAATCCAGCCTGGGCCTGCCAAAACAACGATGGCTGCAACCAAAAAATAGCTGGGTGTTGTGGCAGGTACCTGTGGTCCCAGCTACTTGGGAGGCGGAGGCAGGAGACTCACTTGAGCCCAGGAGTTGGAGGTTGCTGTGAGCTGTGATGTCACGACACTCTACCCAGGGGGATAGCTTAAGGCTCTGTCTCAAAAAAAAAAACAGAAAAGCTAAGTTGATGCTGTTGCCTTGGTCGAGGCCCCCCCATAGTCTCATTTTTACCCCCTCAGCTGCCCTAATCCAGCTCTCTGCAACCTCAGGTGTCCAAGGCTGCTGTCATAGCACCTCATTTGCAAAAGGGGGAAACTGAGACCCCAGAGAGAGGTTGCAGAGACTAGAATGAGCTAGAACGGAGTGGGAGGTTGTGGTGTTCAAAGCCTCTGGATGCCTCTTAAGCAGCCTCTGCTCTCTGGACTGCTCTCAAACCTCAGAGAACATACAAGTAGATTTTTACCACCTTTTGATACTTTATTTGTGCTTTGGGTATAAGTGACTCTATGGGCACAGAGAGGCCAGGGCAGATCTGTCCCTAGACCCAGGGGTTCTCAGGACACCTTTCCCTTTCAGGAGGCAAGAAACATGCTTAGTTGGCAGGGCTCAGAGACAGGGGTGCCCCTGTCTCATATATCCCTCTCCCTTCTAGGCCCAGCTACTTCCCCACCCCTCAGCACAACCACCACAGTCCGGCCCACACCTCTCACCAGCACAGCCTCACCTGCAGCCACCACCCCGCTCCGCCGGGCACCCCTCACCACGCACCCAGTGGGTGCCATCAACCAGCTGGGACCTGACCTGCCACCAGCCACAGCCCCAGCTCCCAGCACACGGCGGCCTCCAGCCCCTAATCTGCATGTGTCTCCTGAGCTTTTCTGTGAGCCCCGAGAGGTACGGCGGGTCCAGTGGCCAGCCACCCAGCAGGGCATGCTGGTAGAAAGGCCCTGCCCCAAGGGCACACGAGGTGAGTGCAGAGCTGGGCTATCTTCACTGTGGCTGCCAGGGGACATGGGGGGCATGATCCATGAGCAGCTTAGCACAGATGCACATATAGGTGGCCTTTCCTGCCGGAGCGGGGACTTTCTGAGAGCAGAGGTCATCCCCAGTGCCCAGCAGAGTTCCCAGCACAATGACTCAGTCAATTCCCCAGTCTATACCTGCACGGCTTACAGGGAGCCTACATGAAGTGACTTGACTCCCAGCCTCAGGCTGACCTGGGACAACACTGGGAACAGCCAATTGGAAGATGGGGGCTGAGTGCTCTAGAGTCCAAGGGGAGGGTCAGAAAAGGCTTTGTGGAAAGGGAGCCTTCAGATGGGCCTTGCTGGAAGGTTCTAATTCTGGTAGTCAAAGACAAAAAGGGAGCCAAGAGAGAGAGCTCAGCACCAGTGAGGGGTGGCTTATGTCACCTGAGAGCAACACCTCTCTTGACTGTCTGGCCTGCTTCATGTCTGTTTTTCCGTGTTCCCCTCACCTCTCTCTTCGCCCACATGTCCCTTGCTCTCTGTCATGTCCTTTTCCCCTCCATCGGCCCATCCTTCTCTCCTGCCCTTTGGCTCCCTTGTCTGTTCCTGTCCGTCTGTCCCTGCAGGAATTGCCTCCTTCCAGTGTCTACCAGCCCTGGGGCTCTGGAACCCCCGGGGCCCTGACCTCAGCAACTGCACCTCCCCCTGGGTCAACCAGGTGGCCCAGAAGGTACCAGCCACCGCAGCCCCCCTGCAGGCAGGCACATTTGCTTGGGCCCAGGGCCCAGCATGGGTAGTGGAGCAACTGGGGAGACAAAACATGGGCTGGCAGGTCTGGAAGGCAGGACTGTGGGGTCCCTCCCCCCCTCCCGGCCTACAGAGGGAGCAGAGACAGACGGGGTGGGAAGGGGCCTATAGGGAGAAGGGGAAGCAGAGAAAGGGGTGGGAGGGGATGTTACAGGGAAGGGGAGAGGAAACATTGGAGAGAACAGGATGGTCCCTGATAGACCTGGGGTCCCCCCTCCTCCCATAACCTCATGCAGATCAAGAGCGGAGAGAATGCAGCTAACATCGCCAGTGAGCTGGCCCGCCACACTCGGGGCTCCATCTATGCGGGGGATGTCTCATCATCTGTGAAGCTGATGGAGCAGCTTCTGGACATTCTGGATGCCCAGCTGCAAGCCTTGCGGCCCATTGAACGCGAGTCAGCTGGGAAGAACTACAACAAGGTGGGACCAGGCTGCCACCCACATAGCACTTCATCAGAAAGGCAGGACCTGGGCGGCGCCTGTGGTTCAGTGGGTAGGGCGCCAGCCCCATATACCAAGGGTGGCGGGTTCAAACCCAGCCCTGGCCAAACTGCAACAAAGAAATAGCCAGGTGTTGTGGCAGGCATCTGTAGTCCCAGCTGCTCAGGAAGCTGAGGCAAGAGAATTGCCTAAGCCCAGGAGTTGGAGGTTGCTGTGAGCTGTCTGAAGCCATGGCACTTTACCGAGGGTGATATAGTGAGACTCTGTCTCTACAAAAAAATAAAAAGAAAAGAAAGGCAAGACCCCAAGGGCTGCTGGGCCTTGTTCCTGTGCTGCCCTGGGTGGTCCTGGGGGTTGGAGATCCCCAAGGAATATCTCCTGCTGAGGGTCTAGCCCCAGACTGGTGGTAGCCACAGAAGAGCAAGCTCTCCAGGACCCATATATGATAGTGCTGGGGTTACCGGGGGCAGTGCCCAGAGGCCCAGCCTAACACTGCCTGCATCTCTTTCCGTAGATGCACAAGCGAGAGAGAACTTGCAAGGATTATATCAAGGTGAGACCCAGAGAGTCCCCAGCATAAGGACCATGGGTTCCAGCTCACTGAGGCACATGGGGAGGTGGAGGTTGAGAGTGGGGCCCCAGAGCCTACTCTAAGGAAGGAAAGGATATTGGGGGACTCATAGCACTGCTGTCCTCCACCCATACAGGCTGTGGTAGAGACAGTGGACAATTTGCTCCGGCCGGAGGCTCTTGAGTCCTGGAAGGACATGAATGCCACAGAGCAGGTGCATACGGCCACCATGCTCCTAGACGTCCTGGAGGAGGGTGCCTTTCTCCTGGCTGACAACGTCAGGGAGCCTGCCCGCTTCCTGGCTGCCAAGGAGAATGTAGGTGAGTGCTACTGTCAGTCGCCCCTGGGGAAGGTCAAGCATGAATCTTGAACTGTGAGGGGGGCTGGCCTAGAGACCACAAAGGATGGCCCTGGTCCCTCTTGCCCTCGACCTTGGGCCTCATTCTTTAGCCTGAGTCCCTGGATGGGGTATAGACCTCACCTGCCTGTGCCTTGCCATCCCTGTCCCCACAGTCCTGGAGGTCACAGTCCTGAACACGGAGGGCCAGGTGCAGGAACTGGTGTTCCCCCAGGAGGAATACCCAAGAAAGAATTCTATCCAGCTATCTGCCAAAACCATCAAGCAGAACAGCCGCAATGGTCAGTATCCCCCCAGACCCCTAGTCCTGTGCTGATATCTCTGCTCCATTTATGGAGAGCAGTAGTCCTGAACATTTGTCAGCTTTTATCCACTCGAACTAATATGAAAATTATAGATTTGTGGGTCCCTTAAAGCCCTGCAGAATGTTGGGGTGAGCCTTACTGCTTGCAATAGCCCAGTGGGTCCTCATAGCTCAGAGAGGATTGTGCCATTTGAGACAAAGGCTCGGAGAGGTTAGAAATTTGCCCAAGGTCATAGCCAAGTGAGAGTTTGTCAAAGACTCAGCCCCTGGCTCACTGCTCACAACTAAGCAGTGGTCTCTTGGAAAGGGCTTCTCAACCTAGCACAATGGCCTCACACCTGTAATCCTAGTACTCTGAGAGGCTGAGATGGGTGTATTGCCTGAAGCTCAACACCATTTCTACTAAAAACGGAAAAACTCGCTGGGTGTTGTGATAGGCGCCTATAGTCACAGTTACTGAGGCAGAAGGATCACTTGAGCCCAGGAATTTGAGGTTTCTGTGAACTGGCCTGATGCCATGGCACTCTAGCCTGGGTAACAGAATGAGACTCTGTCTAAAAAAAAAAGAAAGGGTTCCTCAAGTTCTCAAGTCCCCCTTCCCTAGACTGTGGCATGGTTTCAGAGGTCCCAGTGGCTGGGGACTACTGGCCCATCCAACTGTGCCTATCTTCCCTAGGGGTGGTCAAAGTTGTATTCATTCTCTACAACAACCTGGGCCTCTTCCTGTCCACGGAGAATGCCACAGTGAAGCTGGCAGGTGAAGCAGGTGCAGGTGGCCAGGGTAGTGCCTCCCTGGTGGTAAATTCACAGGTCATCGCGGCATCCATTAACAAGGAGTCCAGCCGCGTCTTCCTCATGGACCCTGTTATCTTCACCGTGGCCCACCTAGAGGTGAGCTGAGTCATCCCTCTTCCACCTTAGGGGTCCCAGCAATCTCTTCACTTCCAGGCTGCATATCTCCACCCACTCTCACTGTATGTTCACCCACAGAGCAGGTTTCCACCTCTCCCACTTTAGTAGTATGGGCTGCTTGTCCCCCAGAGATCTCAGACTATTAACATGGAGTCCCAAGCCTCAGGCGCTCCTCTCAACACTTTCCACTATCCCAATCTCTGGATGTGCTGTGCTGAGATGGGACTCCCCAATTCTGATACCTCGGCCACCACCACACAACAGGACAAGAACCACTTCAATGCTAACTGCTCCTTCTGGAACTACTCGGAACGTTCCATGCTGGGCTACTGGTCAACCCAGGGCTGCCGCCTGGTGGAGTCCAACAAGACCCATACCACGTGTGCTTGCAGCCACCTCACCAACTTCGCTGTGCTCATGGCTCACCGTGAGATCGTAAGCTGGCCAGCGCTCTGCACCCCTGGGTGGGCCCACTTGGTGGCCTTGCTTTGCATGGCTTTTTAGAGAGTGCACACAGCATGGGCAATGCAGGCAAAAAAGCCAGCTTCGTGGGTGTGGGAGTCCCCGGTCTTGCCTATGGTGTGAAGCCATATACCTGGTCCTCTCTGGTCCTTTCTGGTCATGGTCCCACCTTCTCCCAAGGCACTCTGGAGACGGAAACAAATTGGCATCATCTTTGTCATCTCTCCACAGCCTTTCAGAGCATGAGGAAGTGAGCACACTGCCTGCAGAGGGGTGGGGGCCAGCAAGTTGGCCGGGTGGGCAGCCCCTGGAGGTTCTCGTGCCTGCAGCTGGCACCTGGCCAAGCCCAGAGTGCAAAGCCAGAGCCCCTGAGTGTACCCCCCGCTCCTGTCCCCAGTACCAGGGCCGCATCAATGAGCTGTTGCTGTCTGTCATCACCTGGGTGGGCATCGTAATCTCCCTGGTCTGTCTGGCCATCTGCATCTCCACCTTCTGCTTCCTGCGGGGGCTACAGACTGACCGTAATACCATTCACAAGAACCTGTGCATCAACCTTTTCCTGGCTGAGTTGCTCTTCCTGGTTGGGATTGACAAGACTCAGTATGAGGTGAGTTGGGGCTTCAGGGCCAGTGACTACCTGGGAATAGAGAGGGGAAGTGGGTGCTATTGGGACAGCTTCTTATCTGTGGGCACTCTTCTCAGATCGCCTGCCCCATCTTCGCTGGCTTGCTGCACTACTTCTTCCTGGCAGCCTTCTCCTGGCTGTGCCTAGAAGGCGTCCACCTCTACCTGCTGCTGGTGGAGGTGTTTGAGAGCGAGTATTCCCGCACCAAGTACTACTACCTGGGCGGCTACTGCTTCCCAGCCCTGGTGGTGGGCATTGCAGCTGCCATTGACTACCGCAGCTATGGCACTGAGAAGGCGTGAGTGTCCCCTTTTTTGCCCTCCACTCCCTTCCCTCCTGTCTGGCTCCCTGCTCAGCACCACCCCTTGGTCCAAGCTCTTTGGGGTGCTGGCCTCTCTTTCTCTTTCTGCTCCCTAAGGCTGCAGCCAGCCTACAGAGTCCCTGGCCTCCCTGGGTTGTTAGTGGAAAAGACCCCTCAGCTTCCCTCTGCCTCAGCTTCATTTCTTTTGCAGCTGTTGGCTTCGAGTGGATAATTATTTCATCTGGAGCTTCATAGGGCCTGTCTCCTTTGTTATCGTGGTAAGTTGAAAGGTAGCACCCCTAGCACTGTGTCTCCTTCCTCATCCAGGTTGGCTTTGACTATAACCCCACCCCAGGCACACTGATCTGCCAGCTAATAGGATGACAGCAGGCAGGGTCTGTAGAGCTCAGGCACTGAGGGCTGCTGGCCAGGGAGCTGTGACCTGAGCCTCTGTTGTGTATCAGGTTGTGGGCCCTGTCCTCTTAGCAGCAAGGAGTAACATGGAACAGCCAGGTGTGCTAGTCAATAACCACAGCACAGCAGGCAGAGAGGAAACTAAAGCTGACACTTTACCAAGCTGCACCCTGGCCTTAGAAGGCACTGAAGGCCAGGCACAGTGGCTCACACCTGTAATCCCAGCACTCTGGGAGGCTGAGGTGGGTGGATTGCCTGACCTCAGGAGTTCAATACCAGCCTGAGTCAGAGTGAGACCCTATCTCTAAAAATAGCCAGGCATTGTGGTGAGCACCTATAGTCCCAGCTACTTGGAAGCTGAGGAAAAAGGATCACTTGAGCTCAAGAGTTAGAGATTACTGTGAGCTATGATGCCACAGCATTCTACTAAAGGTGACCAAGTGAGACTCTGTCTCAAAAAAAAAAAAAAAAACAAAACTCACTGAAGGAGGTGGAGATGCTCAGCCCAGCCCCTCTCCTTGTCGCACCCGCAGGTGAACCTGGTATTCCTCATGGTGACTCTGCACAAGATGATCCGAAGCTCATCTGTGCTCAAGCCTGACTCCAGCCGCCTTGACAACATTAAGTGAGCCCTGCCTCTGGCCCCTGCCCTGTGTTCCCCAAGCCAGCTTCCCCAGGGTATCCTAAAAGATGATACTTTTGCCTTTAGTGACACACAACGTGATTGTAAGGATCAAGATGGGTGTTTTATTGTACTCATTATGTACCTACTTAATGGGAATTAGAAAGCATATCATTAGCATGTCCACCCTGTGGTTTGGGGGGCATAACTGTGTTGGGTAAAGCTGAATTCAAAAGGAGAGTCCATTTAAGGGCAACTTAAAGAGAAATAGCCCCCAAAAATGTAGGTTAAATGATCTGGAAATATAAAAAAAAATAATGAAGCTAAGCCAGGCATTGTGGCTGGCACCTGTAGTCCCAGCTACTTGAGAGGCTGAGGCAAGAGAATCGCTTGAGCCCAAGAGTTTGAGGTTGCTGTGAACTATTACGCCAGGACACTCCACTGAGAGCAACATAGTAAAACTCTGTTTCAAAATAATAATAAGGATGAAGCTAGCAGGGGAATGATGCCCAATGTTCACAAAACCCTTAACCCAGTATCTTTCCCCCTCAGCCCCAGGCTGGGTCACTGCAGATAGTACTAGGCCCACTCAGAGGACCCCTTGCTCCATACAGAGGCAAACAGCAGGACTGTTGAGGTCATCTCCTTGGGTGGGTGGGGGCTCTGACATGTCTGTCCCCCACGCCAGATCCTGGGCCCTGGGGGCCATCGCATTGCTCTTCCTGCTGGGTCTCACTTGGGCTTTCGGGCTGCTATTCATCAATAAGGAATCTGTGGTCATGGCCTATCTCTTCACCACCTTCAACGCCTTCCAGGGGGTCTTCATCTTCGTCTTTCACTGCGCCTTACAAAAGAAGGTAAGGTTAGGGCATG
This sequence comes from Galagoides demidoff, assembly GCA_963574575.1. Taxonomy (NCBI): domain Eukaryota; kingdom Metazoa; phylum Chordata; class Mammalia; order Primates; family Galagidae; genus Galagoides; species Galagoides demidoff. The sequence goes on along the minus strand of CAUYQV010160084.1, from coordinate 9,861 downwards.
GGCCTACGCCTAGGCCTTGTCTCTCTTGGAGACATTCTCTGAGCACTTAGCAGAGGGACGTGAGGGTGAAGAGGACCCAGATGCTCCCTCGAGCCCTCAGCATGTGCTACAGGTGCTAACCTCTTATGGGCAGACTTGTGGCTGCTGGGAAGGGAGTCTGGCTCAAAGTTTGGGAAGATTTAGCCATGGGTAAAAGGGTTCTGGCAAAAAAAAGCAAGAGATTGTAGCCTAGAGGATAGAGAGTGGGATGGGGGACAGGGTGCCCTTGCCAAGACAAGGGCCATGTATCAGGCAGGCCTTGCAGAAGGGAGAGGACTTTAGGCACCACCCTAAGTGAACATTTCCTATGTTGAATTGTGAATTTTGTAGTGATGAAAAGATTCATTTTTAAATAAACATGTTAAAATCTAAATCTTACCAAATTCTATACACAAAAGAGGCATCAGAAGCAGGGAACGGTGGAGAGGAGGGAGGAGACAAAGCTGTGGCATTTGCAGACTTAGTCTTAGAGGCAGTGAGAACTGTGGTCAGGCACTTGACCTGGGAGGAATGTGGGTAAGGTTTAAGGCAGGGTGATGGTAGAGGTGGCTATCAGAAGGATTCTGGTTATAGAAAAGGTAGACCATGTCCCTACTCTGCCCTAAATTGTCCTGGGCCCGCCCCTTGGACACACAGTCAAAGGCAATATTCTTATACAGCCCTCACCTCAAACACAGCGTCAGCAACATCCTTACAGGGACACCCAGGCCCATACGGTCTGACCTGGGTCCTCAGGTCCCCTTCTCTCACTTCTGTTTTTCACAGACACCTAGATGTGGCTCCTCCTTAGCGTGTGGTCTTGCTCTTCTCCAGATAGCCACAGGGGATAACCAGAAGAGCCAGCCTCAGTGTCCTCTGTCTTATTTCTTTGGGAGTCTTAGTCAAAATGTGTCTTTCTCCTGTAGTCCCTAACCAGTCTATGGTCTGTTAGCTTCCTCTATCTTTACAGCCACTCCCCATTGCTCACAATATCACCTGGGCTTTGCCTCCTGTCAGACCAACAGCAGCATTAGATTCTCATAGGAATGCTAACCATACTGTAAACTATACAAGGGAGGGATCCAAGTTGCAGCTTCTTATGAGAAACTAGCGCCCCTCTTCCCTTGTCCATGGAAAAATTGTCTTCCGTGAAATCAGTCCCTGGTGCCAGAAAGGTTGGGGACTGCCATCTTTCCCTGATCTTTTTTTTTTTTTTCAAGACAGAGTCTCACTATGTTGCCCTTGGTAGACTGCCACAGTGTCACACCAAGGCTGAACCAGCCAGCCTTGGTGTACACGGCTGGCACCCTAACAACTGAGCTACAAGCACCGAGCCATCCCTCATCTTTCAAAGTCACACCTTCTCTTGCGCTCCCATTAACACTGAGTAATGAACCCTCTTCCTAACCATTGTTTTCTTCCAGCACCTAACCCCATCAGACTACCCATGTAACACATTTGTATTGTATATGTGTTCTGTCTCTCTCTACTATATGCTCTGAGAGGTAGGGATTCATGTCTGTTCTGTCCTGTCCCCGAAGCCCAAGCATAGCAGATGCTCACTGAAGTTCTTTTGGCTTTGTGAATGAGAAACTGTCAGTGGAGGTAGGAAAGAAGATGGGCAGCGTGAGAAAAGAGCCAGCGTTAGCAGTCATATGCTGGGGGGGCAGGTGACAACCAGGTTTCAGTGGCCTACCAGTCACTGAAGTGGGGAATTTTGGACTCTGGATTCTGGGGGCTACCTCTCTTCTGACCAGCCCTGTGGGTGGCTGGATCACTGGGAGGCCAGCATCCCAGCGAGCTGCTTGTCCTCATTGCCACTCAGGTGCATAAGGAGTACAGCAAGTGCCTGCGTCACTCCTACTGCTGCATCCGCTCCCCACCCGGGGGCACTCACGGCTCCCTCAAGACTTCAGCCATGCGTAGCAACACCCGCTACTACACAGGGACCCAGGTACAGGGCTGGGCAGGGCTTCCTGGGACTGAGAGCCTGAGCAGCAGAGGAGTGCTCAGCTGGGTCTCTGTTGGGGCTGATGAGGCGAGTGATCTCAGAAAGGTCCCAGAGCAAGCGGGGGAATGGCCCAAGGACCCCCTTACATCTGGGCTGTATCCCCAGAGCCGAATCAGGAGGATGTGGAACGACACCGTGAGGAAACAGACAGAGTCCTCCTTCATGGCAGGCGACATCAACAGCACCCCCACCTTGAACCGAGGTGAGACTGTGTCTCTGCCTCTGGCTGTAGTCACTCAGGTCTCCTGGGCCCATGTCTCCAGGCCACCTGGTGACCACTTATCCCTTAAGCAGGTACCATGGGGAACCACCTGCTGACCAACCCTGTGTTGCAGCCCCGAGGAGGAACTAGCCCCTACAACACCCTCATTGCCGAGTCAGTGGGCTTCAACCCCTCCTCGCCCCCTGTCTTCAATTCTCCAGGTGAGAACCCCCTGGGAAGATGTCCCAAGTCAGGAAGTATGGGTTTGCATCCACCAGCTTTCCACTTCACGCGTCATTATACCCCCCAGAACTGGAATTCTAAGCTAACTCTCACTTTCTCTCTTTTCTCTCCTGGCTCGGCACCTGCAGGAAGCTACCGGGAACCCAGTAAGTGTGACTTTTTCCTGGTAACATTGCTAAGGTTGGAAGAGGAACAAGATAGTAGCCTTCTAAGATGGTCTCATTAAGGGACAAGGAGAACCTTGGGATGTCCCATCGCCCCCCTGCCCCCCCCCCCACAGTCTCTGGTTTGGCTAGATAGATACTGTTGGTTGAGTTTGGGCCTTCAGGTGGAAAATGAAGGTCGAGGGCGGCGCCTGTGGCTCAGCGACTGGGGCGCTGGCTCCATATACCGAAGGTGGCTGGTTCCAGCCCAGCCCCAGCCAAACTGCAACAACAAAAAAAATAGCTGGGCATTGTGGCAGGTGCCTGTGGTCCCAGCTACTTGGGAGGCTGAGGCAGGAGGATCACATAGGCCCAGGAGCTGGAGGTTGCTGTGAGCTGTGATGACATGGCACTCTACCGAGGGTGACAAAATGAAACTCTGTCTCTTAAAAAAAAAAAAAAGAAAGAAAGAAAGAAAATGAAGGTCCTAAGGATCTGAGCAGAAGAAATGGATCTGGTTGCCCAGGCTTCCTTTCACTGCTGAGATTTTAAATGCTCATCTGGTGGGGGGTGGGGGCGGGTACCCTGGCGGAACTGGTGCTTACCACTCTCTCCTTCCATCAATCTGCTACTGAGCTGGTGTCCCCACTACCACAGAGGAAGAAAAGGAATGTGAGACTTAGTGCCTATAGCTCAGTGGTTAGGGTGCCGGCCACATACACCAGGGCTGGCAGGTTCAAACCCAGCCAGAGACTGCTAAAAACAACAATGACAATTTAACCCAAAAATATGGCGGGCACCTGTAGTCCCAACTACATGGGAAGCTGAGACAAGAGAATCACTTAAGCTTAAGAGTTTAAGGTTGCTGTGAGCTGTGACGTCACGGCACTGTACCAAGAGCGACATAGTGAGACTGTCTCAAAAAAGAAAAAAAAAGAATGTGAGACCAGAGTCCCCAGAAGGCAAGGAAAACCAGATTGAGTGGAGCTCCCCTTCTCCACGTGGACTGCACCCCACCCACTACCCCTCAGTGTAGCCAGGCCTTCTCATCCTGACTAGCCTTTTCTGTCCTTTAGAGCACCCCTTGGGAGGCCGAGAAGCCTGTGGCATGGACACCCTGCCTCTGAACGGCAACTTTAACAACAGCTATTCCTTGAGAAGTGGGGATTTCCCTCCAGGGGATGGGGCCCCTGAGCCACCCCGAGGTCGGAACCTGGCAGATGCCGCTGCCTTCGAGAAGATGATCATCTCAGAGCTGGTGCACAACAACCTGCGGGGGAGCAGCAGCGGGGCCAAGGGCCCTCCGCCACCTGAGCCACCAGTGCCGCCCGTGCCAGGGGGCGGTGGTGAGGAAGAGGCAGGCGGTCCCGGGGGTGCTGACCGGGCGGAGATTGAACTTCTCTATAAAGCCCTGGAGGAGCCTCTGCTGCTGCCCCGGGCCCAGTCGGTGCTGTACCAGAGTGATCTGGACGAATCAGAGAGCTGCACAGCAGAGGATGGTGCCACCAGCCGGCCCCTCTCCTCCCCTCCAGGCCGGGACTCCCTCTATGCCAGCGGGGCCAACCTGCGGGACTCGCCCTCCTACCCGGACAGCAGCCCTGAGGGACCCAGTGAGGCTCTGCCCCCACCCCCACCTGCGCCTCCTGGGCCCCCTGAAATCTACTACACCTCGCGTCCACCAGCCCTGGTGGCCCGGAACCCGCTACAGGGCTACTACCAGGTGCGGCGGCCTAGCCATGAGGGCTACCTGGCAGCCCCAGGTCTTGAGGGGCCAGGGCCCGATGGCGATGGGCAGATGCAGCTGGTCACCAGCCTCTGAGGGGACCTCATAGACCAGGGCTGGTGGCCCAGGCCAGGGAGGGAATCCTGGGCAGGGTTCTGGTGGGAGAGGAAGACTGATGGAGGTAGTGGCTGGTGGGCCACTCTCTCCAGGTACCCTTTAGCCATGGGCCCTACTGTCCCTACATGGGGTTCTGACCTGGGGGCCCAAGGTGCCCAGGTTCACAGACAGGGTTTCCCACCAGCCACATACACCAGCTCTATTTGGGGGAAATGCAGTGAGGGGGAGCCAAGAGGTCCCCAGTGGAGTAAGGAGAGAGAACCTGGAAGGGTGCAGCCCACTTGATTCCCCACTTCATGCTTCCTACCCCCTATAGGGAAGTAAGAGGTTTAGTTTTCCTGGGCAGGGAGGGGCAGCTTTTCAAGTTGCCAGAGCCCCTCCAGACACTGGATCAAACCTGTCAGCTGCTCTTCTCCACAGCCAGAAAGGCTGCCAGCTGCACTGCAAGGGAGCAGTGAGATGAGATGGGACAGACAGACAGGTTTCTTCTGCACTAAATGGGCAGTTGTGGCTGGTGGTTTAAAGGCCGAACTTTTTCTGAAGCTCCTTCCCCCTTGCTCTTGGTCCCTGCCTCCCAAACAGGCCTGCCCCTCAGCCCTCCAAGAGTGCACCCAATGACCCCCTCCCTTGGGGCGACTCCTGATGAAGCACAACTCCCCTTAGGGCCCCGAGCCCACAGGGGTGGCCATATTTGGGCAGTTCCCAGTCCTGTGGGCTTGGCTATCTGGGGAGCAGATTTTGGGTCTGGATCTCCCTGGGGAGTGGGTCCTGGGCTTGGATCTTTCCCTAGGGGGCCCTCTTGCCCCTTTCTCCTCCTCCTCCCCCATTGCTGTAAATAATTCAACAAAATGGAAAAGAAAAAAAAAGACAAAAAAAAGAAAAAACAAGAAAAGAAAAATCTCATCACTTGAAGCCACTGGGAGCCTGCAGCCTGGGCTTTCCTCGGAGCAGAGCAGCACTGCTACCCTGGCAGCCAGGACTTCTTGTACGTGCGCATCCCTGGCTCCAGCGGGGTGGGCAGGCCGCCAGAGCAGCTTTTTACACTCCAGAGACAGAAAACAAAATCTAGATGCAACAGCGAAACAAAGAACCGTTTCCTTCCTGGCACCATTTCTGTCCCCTTCTTTTCTCCCCTTGCATCATTGGCCCTCCTTGGGCGTGTACCTCACTGCTTGCCCCAGGACCAGAGGCCTGTCTCCTCTCCTCCCACCAGCCCAGGGGAGACACCCTCACACCCAAAGATGCTTTTGCCAAGATGGCTGCACTGTCCCTTTGAGTTCCTGTTTCTTGTATATTGTTTCTGGGACTCCAAGGGAAGAAGGGGTTGATTTACCATCTAGAGAGGTTGATGGGGGAAGGAAAACAGGGAGCTGGGACAGTGAATGGCAGCAGGGCTTGATGGTGAAATGGCTGAAATTAGGAGTGGTGGGGTTGTTTTCTCTCTGGGGGAGAAGGGGCAAAGGTGAGAGATCACCTTCCCAACCTTCCACCCTCCTACAGGGGAGGCAAAGTCAGGTGTCAGGACACCCTGGGGGCTCCATCCTAACCCCCAGGCTCAGGATGTCTCCTGAGTACCTCTCCCAACCTCCTCTCCAGCCAGTCATCTGGCCTTCCCAAAAGTCTGACCTCCACTTGGTGGTAGCATAATAGCTCTATTGCCACATTAGTCCAGCCCCCTTCATTGCCATGTCCCCAGGGGTCCACTTCTGCTCTGACCTCTCCCTGTCTCTTTTGCCCCTCCCGCTTTTCTCACAAGTGCCATGAGTTTTCAAACATCTTTGGGTCTCAGCCTGCTGCTGCCATGAACTTTGTTGGGTTGGGGGGGGGTGCGCTCTAAGAAGGAACTGGGGAAAGGGGACAGATTGGTGGCTGGAGGGACCCTTTTTGCTGCTAGAAAGCCCCTCCCTTTGGGGAGCCAGGGCTGGCTTATCCCCATCAATTAGGGGAGAAGGGGTCAGACCAAAGATGATGGTTTGTCCCATGTAAGGGAAGAGGTGTGGGGAAAAGGCAGGGTTGGGTTCCAACTCTAGCTTTTTCTGATAGGAAGGTGTAACCCACTTTACTAGAAGATCGTGGATGAATTCTAGATGGGAGAAGTCAGGCCAGGGATAGTCTCACCAGACAGCTCTAAGGAGGGCAGGGGGCAGCCCTATGGTGTGGCAGGGCAGGTAGAGATCTGTGAAGAATAGGAGTCCAGGGCAGGTGGAGGAGCTGGCCCAAGCCTAGCTATAGCCTGAGGCTGCCACTGACACCAGGAGGGCTGAGAGAGTTCCCAGGGGACTGAAAATAGGCCGGAAGCCCTGCTTCTGCCTACCCAGCCCTCCTATCTCTCCAGATGCAATCACAGGGGGAGAGGGTGTAGCCAGTCCCTTGGTTCCCTTTCCAGCTGGAATTGCCAAGGCGGATTCCACAGCCTCAGAGCTGGGTGCAGGGCCCCCTGGTAGGGCCGGACACCACTGCCGTCCAGTGCAAAGCACCCCGAGAGCCCAGGTGTCCCCCCACCCAACCAGACCTGGTGCCTTGATGCCCCACCCCAGCTGGGACAATACAGAGAAGGGTCTTGGGTTTCCTCTCCTACTCCCTTCCTTGGGCTCCTGAATCTTGTTCTTTTCCTCCAAATTTTATTTCTTCTGGATTTCCCTTGCCTTCCCTTTCTCTTGTGTCTCTGCCTCCCTTTCCCTATGTCTTTCTGGCCATCTGTGTTCGCCTCTCTTCTCTCATCTTTAATTTCTCTGTCCATTTGGCCCCCTCCCCACCATGCCCTGAGTTCCTCCCTTGGTCTCCTTTTCGATATGCCAAACCAATTTTGGGTCGAGTGCATTTAATGAGAACAAAACAAAAGGCTCATAACAAGAACATTTCAGAAAAAAACAAAAAGTTTAAAAAAAATGTTGAGTCAAAAAGTCAAACAATAAAGAAATTAAGATTTCTTGGAATGACAAGAGTCGTGTCTCATTGGTGGCAGTCAAAAAATGGGTGAGTGGATTTGCACAGAGGTATCCTTCTGGGGCTCTAACGCACTGCAGTGATGAAAAGCCACTGTAGAGGCCAGTTGATCCACAGGATCATTCACATGTATTGAATGGAGACCTTGGTAAGTTTCTGGGTCAGGCTAAGCATTTCTCAAGCAGTTTTCTCTTTGAATCCTCATAAATGCACCAGAGAGGTTTTGATTAAGGTTCTATTTTATAGGGCGGCGCCTGTGGCTCAAGGAGTAGGGTGCAGGCCCCATATGCTGGAGGTGGTAAGTTCCAACCCAGCCCCAGCCAAGAACTACAAAAAAAAAAAAGGTTCTATTTTACAGATGGAGAAAACTGAGGCTTACAGTGCTTGGATGCACACCCAGATCTCTCTAGCCAGGCCAACAGGGCATGTTGTGTCTTAGAGAAACCCTTCTCGGCCTCTATGTCTGTCCCCAGTGTTCCTGAGAACAGAGCTCCTAGACTCCCACAACATAGCTGAAATGAGGGCTTTCCAGCTCAACAACATGGCAGAATTACATGTTTTCACATTCTCCAAATATAACTAAGAGAGCGAGAGGGGGACGGCACCTGTGGCTCAATGGGTAGGGCGCTGGCCCCAAATAATGAGGGTGGTGGGTTCGAATCCAGCCCTGGCCAAACTGCAACAAAGAAATAGCTGGGCATTGTGGTGGGCGCCTGTAGTCCCAGCTACTCAGGAGGCTGAAGCAAGACAATCACCTAAGCCCAGGAGTTGGAGGTTGATGTGAGCTGTGACGCCATCACACTCTACCGAGGGTGATAAAATGAGATTATCTCTAAAAAAAGAGTGGCACCTGTGGCTCAAAGGAATAGGGCACCGGCCCCATATGCTGGAAGTGGCGGGTTCAAACCCAGTCCCAGCCAAAAACTGCAAAAAAAAAAAAAGATTAATTTAATTTTTAAAGAGAGGACACAGTGCAAGAATCTTTCTGAGTGGCTCAGAAAGGCACAGTGGCTCACGCCTATATTAATACTCTGGGAGGCCAAGAGTGGATCACTTGAGCTCATGAGTTTGCGACCAGCCTAAGCAAGAGTAAGGATCCCCCTTTCCCCGCAACTGTCTCTACTAAAAATAGGAAAACTGAGGCAAGGGGATCACTTGAGCCAAAGAATTTGAGGTTGCTGTGAGCTATGATGATACAGCACTCTACCAAGGGTGACAAAGTGAGACTCTGTCTCCAAAAAAAAAGAATCTTTGAGTGTCCCTCTGCCTTTAACACCTATGTCCAAGACACAACACTCCCCCCAAGTCTCCTCCCATCCCCCAGGCACTCCCTCCAGAGCTCCACCGCTGGTCCCTCATCTGATCTCCTACTGCTGCCAGCCTATGGGCTCAATCCTTGGACCTTTTATCTGCCTGCTCTCACTCCCTGGACATACTACCCTAACTCATGGCTTTAAACACTACACACTGATGAATCCCAGATCTAGATCTCTAGCTGGAACTCCTACCTTGAGCTCCAAATCTATGTATTTTCACATCCTTCCCTGGGTGTCTCAAACTTTTTTTTTTTTTTTTTTTGAGAAAGTCTCATTTTGTTGCCCCTGGCTTGAGTGCTAAGGTGTCACAACTCATAGCAACCTCAAAATCTTGGGCTCAAGCAATCCTCTTCCCTCATCCTCCCAAGTAGCTGAGACTACAGGCACCCACCACCATACGCAGCTACTTTTTTCTATTTTAGTAGACATGGGGTCTCACTTTTGCTCAGGTTGATCTTAAGCTCCTGAGCTCAAGCAATCTACTCGCCTCGGCCTCGCAGAGTGCTAAGATTATAGGCATCATGGCTCACGCATATAATCTCAAACTTAACCTGTCCTAAACCCAGTTCAACCCCTGCAGCTCCTCCCAAAGACTTCCTCACTTCAGTTAATGTTGAATCTATCCAACCTTCCACACAAGCTAAAAAATCTCACAGCTTCCATTGAATACATCTCCTTGTTTCATACCCAACATCTAGTCTGGCAGTAAATGCAATGGTGCTTTAACTTCTAAATATACAGAATTAATTAGTTCTCACCACTTTAGCTCAAGCCACTACTCTTGCTTACCAGGGCCACTGCAACAATAGCCTTCCTTGTCCCTCTTCAAGCTTTTTTTTTTTTTTTTTTTTTTTGAGACAGAGCCTCAAGCTATCCCCCTGGGTAGAGTGCCATGGCATCACAGCTCATAGCAACCTCCAACTCCTCGGCTCAAGTGAGTCTCCTGCCTCAGCCTCCCAAGTAGCTGGGACCACAGACACCCGCCACAACGCCCGGCCATTTTTTGGTTGCAGCCATCATTGTTGTTTGGCGGCCCGGGCTGGGGATTCGAACCCGCCACCTTAGGTGTACGTGGCTGGCACCTTAGCCGATTGAGCCACAGGCACCAAGCCTCAAGCTTTTTTTAAACACAGAAACCAGAG
>CAUYQV010160082.1:0-17826 GCA_963574575.1 Galagoides demidoff | reverse complement strand
TTTTTTTTTTTTTTGAGACGGAGCCTCAAGCTATCCCCCTGGGTAGAGTGTCGTGGCATCATAGCTCATAGCAACCTCCAGCTCTTGGGCTCAAGCGAGTCTCCTGCCTCCACCTCCCAAGTAGCTGGGACCACAGGCGCCCGCCACAACGCCCGGCCATTTTTTGATTGCAGCCATCATTGTTGTTTGGTGGGCCCGGGCTGGGGATTCGAACCCGCCATCTTAGGTGTACGTGGCTGGCGCCTTAGCCGATTGAGCCACAGGCGCTGAGCCTACAGTGCATCTTTGAAATAGGCATATTTTTCTAAATGCACCTCATACTTCATGTTTATTTACCTGCAGCTTTCATTCCATCTTGTTGGCCCTGTAGATTCCCATTTCCATCTTGTTTGTATTAGCTTGTGGCAAAAATGTCTTTTTATGCCAGCTTTTAATTTTACCTATTGAATATGCCTTTCCATCTCTCTTTAACCCTAATCTCTCAAAATAAAACAACTTTTCTTTCATGGGAACATCTCTGGTACAGATCTTGTTAATTACTACTGGCTGACGACCCCTTTTCTACTCTTGTACTTTTAAATGGTAGGGAAAGTAAAGTAGAAAGTCAGGAACAGGTGGAAACTGTAGCTACAGTGGTGTACAGGCTTCTGGATTCCTGCTTGGCTACTACAGCAGCACGATTACAACAGTAGTAGGGTTCTAATAGCAGAAGCACCTTTTAGAAGCTGACTTGGTTCTCTGACCTAATTGAGCTTGAACTCCATGATGCCCGTATTACTGTAGAAAATAGCAAGTACATGTAGTAGTAACATAGTTTAAAATAATCAAAGATCACCTGAGTATATCAAATTCAGATTTCCATCTTTTTTTTTTTTTTTTGAGACGGAGCCTCAAGCTATCCCCCTGGGTAGAGTGCCGTGGCATCACAGCTCATAGCAACCTCCAACTCCTGGGCTCAAGCCAGTCTCCTGCCTCTGCCTCCCAAGTAGCTGGGACTACAGGCGCCCGCCACAACGCCCGGCCATTTTTTGGTTGCAGCCATCATTGTTGTTTGGCGGGTCCGGGCTGGGGATTCGAACCCACCACCTTAGGTGTATGTAGCTGGCACCTTAGCCGATTGAGCCACAGGTGCGGAGCCAATTCTGCTTGTTTTCTGATGAACTATCTTTTATGCATTGAGGTAGTGTGCTTTTCATGCTACCTTTTCAATTTATAAAATTAGCTTTTCCTTTTCAAAGAGAGTATTAGTAAACTTACATGATTGCAGAGCATTTCATTATGTGAATGTTCACTGAATTATTTGTCTGATGCGTATTTTATGACTTACTGGTTGTTTCTTCCTCCCCTCCCCTCCCCTCCCCTCCACTCCCCTCCCCTGGCTGGGCTGGCAAGTTCGAGCCCCACCCTGGCCTGCTAAACAACAATGACAACTACAACCAAAATATAGCCAGGCATTGTGGCAGACACCTGTAGTTCCAGCTACTTGGGAGGGCTGAGGCAGGAGAATCGCTTAAGCCCAAGAGTTTGAGGTTGCTGTGAGGTATGATGCCACAGCACTCTACCATGGGTGACAAAGTGAGACTCTATTTAAAAAAAAAAAATCAGAAGATACACTACAAAAGCATTCATCACTCTCTAGCTCACCATCCTGACCCCTCTCCCTGCCCCTCCCCTTCCTTTTCTCTTTTTGACAGAGTCTCACTACACTGCCCTTGGTAGAATGCTGTAGCATCACAGCAACCTCCAACTCTTGGGCTTAAGCAATTCTCTTGCCTCAGCTTCCTGAGTATCTGGGACTACAGGCGGCCGGCTATTTTTTTTTTGTTGTTGCAGTTGTCATTGTTCTTTTAGCTGGCCCAGGCTGGGTTTGAACCCACCAGCCCTGGGTGTATGTGGCCTGCTCCCTAGGCTCTGAGCTACAGGTGCCGAGCCTCATTGGTTGTTTCTGATATTCCCATATTTTACAAATAAGTCTACGGGAGGTGTTTTTACCCATCAAAGTATTTTTAAATGTCCCTTACTATCATTTTCTCTTGAGTCAGAATGCATATACATTTTTAGCAGGAACTTAAATTCTAAGGAGAAATCTTAATAGATTAAGATTCATAAGAGTGGAGAAGATACCTGTTATTAGCAAAAATGTAGACTTGCCATCATGCCTTAAGGTGAAAGGTTCAATAAATATTTATTGACTGACACAGTTTTGAACTTTGACATCTGTAAACACATCAGTGTGAAATAAGGGGGAATGAAATATAAAATGTCATTGATAATTGTATTTAGTGTGTTGGTTTTAATTAAACAGGTTTTGTAACTGTCTTCCAAACTGATATCTGTACAACCAGTCTCCCCCCCCCCCCCAGTTAAAAGGGAAATCTTTTCCTTGATACTAATTAACCACAAATTCTCCTAAGAGACTTTTCAGGAACCTAGCCCTTGAGGTTGGAGGGAGACAAGTATATTTGTTAATCTTTTGCATTAAGTCAGATTGGCAGTTTTTAACAGATTTATTTTATAGCCAGTTCTTTGGCCAAGGGATGACTGGGATTCCTCCTCATTATTATTTGGAGTTTTACCTTGTTTATGTCTGTTAGAGCATGGGAATGGACTCCTTGGTTTGTGTAGACTGTGCCGATGGAGATTGAAGTTTGCGTTGTCGAACTTCATACATATTTTATTTTGATTTTTAATCTATGGAAACGTTTCACTGTAACTTAATTGAGCTCTGTAGACTATCTACCATCCAGATCTTGATCAGAGAGTAGAGCCTTGAATGGACGGCTTGCCAGCTGATTTGAAGATTCCTAAGCTGCAAAGCAGTGTGTACAACACATCACCTGTTGTGTCAGAAGGGGGAACATACATTGAGATTTTTTTATTTGCTTGTATCTGCAGAGAGAAACTTTGGGAGAATTCTTTTTTTTTTTTAATTTAAATTTTTGTTTTTTTAATTATTTAATTTTTTTTTCTTTTTTTCCCCAGTTTTTGGCCGGGGCTGGGTTTGAACCCGCCACATTTGGCATATGGGGCTGGTGCCCTACTCCTTTGAGCCATAGGTGCCGCCGGGGAGAATTCTTAAGTAGCTAGCAGGTGTGATTCTGTGTGGGTGTGGCAGGGTGTGGGGTAGAGGGGTCAGGACCGTGAGCTAAGGGAGTAATGAACGCTTTTGTAGTGTATCTTCTGATTTTTTTTTTTTTTTGAGACAATTATAGTATGTCGCCCTCAGTAGAGTGCTGTGGCATCATAGCTCACAGCAAGCTCAAACTCTTGGGCTTAAGTGATTCTCTTGCCTCAGCCCTCCCAAGTAGCTGGGACTACAGGTGCCTGCCATAACACCGGCTATATTTTGGTTGTAGTTGTTAGTATTGTTTAGCAGGCTGGGGTGGGCTCGAACTTGCCAGCCTCCGTGTATGTGGCCAATACCTTAGTCACTGAGCTGTGAGCACCCAGCCTATCTTTTGATTTTTTGAAAAGTATTTTGAATATGTTGTTCATGTAGGAAAACACACTTTTACCTTCTAAAAATGTTAGGGGAAAACTTTTGAATCCCTGGTATTTAGCTATTTATTTTCAATTTTAAGTATAACCAGGACAGTAAGTCGGCTTACTTGACTTAGCTTTAGTCTGTTCTAATCAAAACATTGTTTGAATCCAAGGGAGTAGGGGGGATAATCTTAAATCTCTACCCTATTTTGGGGGAAGAGTATATTATCAATATATTCAGTTACCTAATGTTATGCAACAAATAACCTCAAAATTTAGCGTTTTACAACAGTAAGCCTTTTCCTCTCTCCCACCATCACTCACAGTCTCCTGAAAGGTCAGCAGTGTTCTGCTGGGCATGGCCTAGGCTCATCAGGGTTTTGCTAACAACTCTTCAAGTCCTTCCAGCTTCTGCCCATTGTGAAGTTCCAAAACCACTCATGTATTTTAGGTTTTTTATGCATTTGTTTATTGTGGCACTCCAATTCCAGTTATGAAACTCCGTTTCAGTTTTGGTGCTATGTTGCCCCAAAGCTCGGTGGCTTCAAACAGTGAACATTTATTGTCTCACACAGGTTCTGTGAGTCAGGGATGCTAGAGTAGCCCAGCAGGGTGAATGTGGCTCCAGGTCTCTCTCTCTCATGGGGCTGCCGTCATTATGTTTGCTGGGAGTGCTGTCATCAGAGGGCCTGAGTGGGGCCGGAGCACCTGCTTCCAAGTGGCCTCACTCCCATGCCTGGTAGGTCAGTGCCTTATTGGCAGGAAGTCTCAGTTTCTTGCCTGGTGGACCTCTCCGTAGGGCTTCTTGAATAACTTCTCTACGTGACAGCTAGTTTCCCTTGGAACTCCTGAGTCAAGAGGCAGGTGAAAACTGCAATGGTTTTTGTCACCTAGTCTCAGAAGTCACACTCTGTCATTTCTGCCGTATCATGACTAGAGGTTACTTGGCAGCATTACTCATTGTGAGAGGTGACTACATAAGGACTGTGAGTCCAGAAGGCAAGAATTGGGACTGCGGAGGAGGTTTGATAAGAATTTGTATGACATTTAGTGATAGACCTCAGAACTGATTGTGGCATACCACTGTGTTGTAAAACTTACCGGAGAATCTTGCCTGAAAGATAAGCAGTCCATCTACTCTCTGTTCTTCAGTTGAATTGGAATCACTATTTTGTGTTACCATTTGGCTTCTAATGCAAAGTCTCTCATAGAATCGGTCTTTCAGGGTTGAAGTTTAATATTTGCATATGCCTCCTGCTTGTGTCCATAGATACTACTGAAAGAATTGTATGAACTTGATTATTGCATTTTTGTGTAAATGTAGCTGGGGACATTGTTTTATTATTCAGTGTTCATTTTACAAACGTTTAGAGAACTGTTCTCTCTCTGTCCTCCCCAAATCAGTATAAATAAATGATGAGCCGGCTCAGGTTGCCTTGCTGAGTACTACAGACTGGTGGTCTAACCCACAGGCATTACGTCCTCACAGGGGCCAGAAGCCTGAGATGAGGATGTTGAGTTTCTTGTGAGGCCTTCCTCCTTCCCGTGTTTGCATATGGTCATTGTTCTGTAGGTGTCCAAGTCCATATCTCCTCCTGTAAGGATACCAGTCAGCCGGGATTAGGGCCCCTTCTAATGACTTCTGCTAACCTGATTATCTCTTTAAAGACCCCCCTCTCCTTGGGCTAGGTCCTGAGGCCCTGGGGTTAGGACTTCAGTGTGTGAGTTTGGGGGCTAGGGCACAATTTAGCCCATAACAAGGAGTTGCTCACCTTTTGGAGGTGACCCTGCAACTTTGTGTTCGTGCCTCAGTTCCTGGGGTATCCTCTGGCCATCTCCTTTTGTTCTTTCTCCTTTTGGTGATGTTTGTACCTGGTTGGTTATTGCTCTTGGGGAGATTTGCTGAAACTGTGTAGGTGGTTTTAGTGTAAGTGTAGATTAATAATGGGATTGGAAGCGGGGACCCTACAGGGGCTTGTCACTGGGTCAGGGGATCTATTAAGCACAGTGGCGAGACCTCTGTGTTGTCTGTGGCAGGTGCACACCCGAGTTTTTGTCGATTCCTTCCATTTTTTCCTGTGAATTACACTTTCCCACCACCTTGATATTATCCAGATAACACTCATGATTTATTTGTTTGCATTTTCGATTTAAGACTTTGTGGCTTGTTCTTTCAGTAGGAGTTTTTTCATAAAGGTTTGCTTTTTCAAAACCATCTAGTAATAGACTCCTAGCTTAGGTGAGAGGCTCAAGGTCTTTGAGTCCAGCATCCAAGCAGGTTATCTCTCGAGAGTCTCATTTTGTCTTGTGGTGTCATAGCTCACGACAACTTCAAATTCTTGGGCTCAAAGCAATTCTCTTGCCTCAGACGCCCTGGTGCTGGGACTGCGGGCGCCTGCCACAATGCTAGGCTGTTTTTAGAGACCTAGAAGGACTCTTGCCCAGGCTGGTCTTGGACTCCTGAGCTCAGGCGATCCACTTGCCTCGGCCTCCCAGAGTGCTGGGATTAATAGGCGTGAGCCACAGCACCCAGCCCCTAAATGGGTCATCTCTTCCCAAGTTCTCATCTGGCTGATGTTTTGTTGTCTCTGATGCCCTGGAACTCCCTGCTTCCTAAAGCACCTCATTTTACCCTTGTGATAGTAATGTGGATGGAAAGGTTCTTACTTACATTGACACACTGATCTGTCTTTTACCATCCATGCTGAAAAAGAGCTGGGTTGAACCTGTGTGCCCAGGACAGCATCTCCCCCACCCGCTGCTGCCACTTCCCAGACCCCCTGCTCTTCCCTCTGTAGGTACCAGAAGGTCTTTATTTTCTTAAAGAGTGGTGGCCAGAATTTGGTAAAATGAGGGGAGGTTCCAGAGCCTTCCAGTACAGCAGGTGGACAGAGCTCAGGCTTTGGAGTCTTTCAGATTTTGCGTTGATTTGCATTTCTTTGTCCTTGGGCAAATATTGAACCTTCTTGGACTCTCATTTTGTTATTAGTAAAATGAAGGTGAAATGAGATGGGATACCATGTGCACCTTGCTGGCGGGGCCCGGCATGTGGTTGGTGCCCAGGGCACGCTGGCTGCTTGCGGGATGGTGACCTGCTGATACCTGCTTTGTACTGAGGGCTTCCTGTGTGCCGGGCACTGTTGCTCCAGGATTTATATGGACATGCTTGTTTCATTTTCACTGTAGCCTAGAGGGTAAGTATTCACTTTAGCCTCTTCTTATAAATGAGGCATTTGGGTCTCGAAGAGCTTACGTACCTTGCCAGTATCCATGCAGCTAGTTACCAGGAGGAACCAGGGTTTTCGTCTAAGTCGGGGGTCCTCCAGAATCTGCCTTCTTTGCTGCTGTGCTGTGTTCTGCTAACCAGCGATGGCAGGAGATTTTGTCCTCATGTTAATACACGCATCATAGTTGCCGGAGACTATAGCAGCTCCTTTGGCAGTCACAAGCTACTGTGGACTGGTTTCAGGCTTTTAGAAGATTCCAGCCCCTCACCCCTCAGGGAGTGTGTTGCTCCCCCACTACCATCCAGGCTCTTGCTTTCCAGCTCTGAGTTTGGGATGTCCCCCTCATCCATTAAGTGTCATCTCTGCAACTCATGACTCTGTCATGCCAGATACGACGTTTTTTTGTTTTTTTTTTTTTTTTTTTTTTTTTTAGCAACGTGTTAGCTCCAAGCCTGGCAAACACAGATGTGAGTCAAAGATGAAATGACACAGGGTAGAAGTCAGGGCAGGGCCTGTGACTCGCCACCAGCGTGCCCCTTTCATGTTGAGTTATCTTAATCTCTACAGTAGCTGGAGGGGGTTGGCGTGAAAGTGTAGACATGCCAACTGAACATCTTGCTTTTTCAGCCATTTTACGCAGAAGATGGATGATGGGACATTAGAGTTAGGTCTCTGTGTATATAATACAGGGAAGATGGCTGAGCAGCTCTTAATTTGGGATGAGGGTGGGGACGGTGGGGCACCATATGCCAAGGCATGTGTGGAGGCCTGGGAGATCCTACGGACATGGCAGAGATCACAGGTGTTTAGCAGGCAGATAAAGAGCAGTAGACGGGATTCCTGATCAGACTCTGGAATGGGAGGTACAGAAAGTTTTATGCTAAACTGCTTAGAGTACGTGGAGATGAGTAGGAATTGTCACTCATGCACGGACTCTACAAGGCACTTGGCACAGCTCTACACCAGCTGTTACGGATGGGAGAAGACAAGTAGAAGGGAACATTCTTGAGCTAGATCTATCTCTGAGTTAATCTGAAGGCATAAAGCAAGGCCAGGCGCTGTGGCTCACATAATTCCAGCACTCTGGGAGGTGGAGGCAAGTGGATTGTCTGAGCTCAGGCATTCGAGACCAGCCTGAGCCAGAGCAAGACCCCTCCTCGAAAAATAGCCAGGCGTTGTGGCAAGCACCTGTAATCCCAGCCACTCGAGAGGCTGAGGCAAGAGAATCACTTGAGCCCAGGAGTCTGAGGTTGCTGTGAGCTATGACGCCACTGTACTCTACTAGGAGTGACAAAATGACACTCTGCCTTCCCCCAAGAAAATATGCATAAAGCAATAGCATTTGATGGTGATGCAGATGGCCAAAATTTTAATTTATGTGAAATTTAAGATTTCATGGATTTAAAAAAGAAATTTCTCTAACTGGTACCAGAGGGAAGAGATCAATATAGTCCCTCCTGAGTGGTATTTCAGCAGTATATAGATTCTTTTTTTAAGGTAAATGGCCAGGGGTTATAAAATGAGCGTCACTTTTAGATACAAAACAACATTGCAATGAAGTGGTGTTGATGGGTGTGAGGTCTTGGGAGCCTGGGTTTTGCTGAATATAGCGATTTTAAAATTTTACGGCATTAGGGCGGCGCCTGTGGCTCAAGGAGTAGGGTGCTGGCCCCATATGCCGGAGGTGGCGGGTTCAAACCCGGCCCGGCCAAAAAATAGAGAAGTAAAATTTTACGGCATTTAGCATGGTGCTTGTCACATAGTTTTTCAAGAAGTATTAATTTATAAAGGCGTCTTGAATTTTAGGGGGATGTTTGGTAGGAAATGCATAAGACAGTGTTGTGTTCCGCACTTGTTCTTACTCCACTTTCTAGTTGATCGTATCTGCTCTGTAATAACATTTCAACCACTATCTTTGTCCCTTAGGCCAGTTGATACAACAGTTTGGCAAGATTTTCTTGAAACTGTAGGAAGAGCAGACTAGACTTGTCTACAGGTGGGGTAAAAAGTCTGCCACCAGTCTGGTGGTGAAACTGGGCGCCCTGGGGTCACTCCTGTGCATCTGCTCCTCGTTCGTGGTGAGACGAGACTTTCTCATAGCGAGTGGGATGCACTCGGGGGCATTCACCCTTTTGGCACATGCTCGTGTGTTGTCTGATGATCTATAGAGTGCAGAGGTCAGATGTTGCACAGTTTCTGCTGGAGGAGGAGAACTTCCATCAGCTTTCTAAACATAATAAACACTTTGTTCAGCACACTGAAGAAATCGATTTTTGGGGTGGGAGGAAGAATAAGATATAAGATTTAGAATAGGTTAAAACTGGAGAAATTATAGCGTCCATTTTACAAGATTGCTTCATGCCGTGAAATGCTAGACAGGGGCACGTGGTCATCGCCCCTGTGACAGTGGCTGAGGAAGGAGGACTGTGGCAAGGCTTCTCGAGGTCCGACTCTTTCTCTGGTCATTTCTCACACTGCCCACAGATTGGGATGGGTCACTCTCCCCTTCCTGCAGAATAAAAGCCCGATTTCTAGGTGTAGCTTGCAAAGTTCTTCTCCGGTGACTCATGCACCTGTACTTCTGGCCATCCTGGCCTGCTGGATAGCTGCACCCATTTGACCTGGCAGGATTATACTGGCAAGACTCTGGCCATTTCCTTTGCCTGGAATAGCCACGTCCCCGTGCCTGGCTCTGCTGGGCTTCTTCTCACCCTTGATCACACTTCTGCCCTCCAGCTTCCCCCTTCTCTGGGGATTCCGCCATTGCAGAATTGATCACTCTACCACTATTTTGCCACATGGAGTGCCAGCACCAGGCATCTCATGGCTGGAGCCCAGTCTGGCTGGGGTGGCTGCACCTTGAGGGCTTTGGAAACTGTCATCTGGGCTCCAAGGAGGAAGGCAGACACATCTCGAGTTAGAGATAAGAAACAAGTAGGGGGCTGTATGGCTTTGTGGCTTCTACCTCTTGCTTGAGTGCCTAGAAAAACCACTTTAAAAAAAATTAAAAAAAAAAAAAGGGATCTATTTCCCTGTTCATGCCTTATGAGTTTAAAAACAAACGTCAGGGTCATTTCATTTTGGTCGTTCATGCTTGTCTGATCTCTGTGTTGTCAGGTTAGATTTAGGTGTGTCCCCATAATTTCAGGGGCACATTATATTGTATGTGCATTCCCTAGACTGTATATTCCCCTAGACTTCGTTTTGCTTGATGTTTTACAAGTTATGATGTTGTTTAAGAGCTCATTATTTTATTCCTCATAGCACCCATGGCCATTGAGGGGCACATTTATTCTGCCAGTTCTTAACAAGGGCCTGGGTGCCAGCTGCTTGTTTTGGAAAGGTTCAGAGGACATAGATAATATTTAAGGCTGAAGGGGTGCAGCATTTGGGGAAGGAATGCCCTCTCCCCTCCTGCTATTGCTGCCTGGGAGGGTGGGAAGGAATTTGAAAGGTGAACAGATGGGGGGGCAGCCAATTCCAGTCACAGGGAGCCCAGGAGAGTAGGCAGGTGGGACTGGAATGCTGAGGACCTCTAGGGCTCGATCTGGCCTCTAGGGCCTCTAGGGCTCTGATCTAGGACAGAGGGGCAGGGCTCGGGGGAGATGCAGTGTCCACCTCTCTGGGTCATCTGTCAACATCTTGTGGGTGTGAACATCATCTCTGCCTGTGCCCTGTTATCCTTACCAGAGTTTTTCCTATTTCTTATCATGAACACTTTCCAGTATTTTTGAACATTAAAAAAACAGGTGTGCCCATATACTTTAAATATTGCCAGAAAGCTTTGACTAGAGCAGTGGTTCTCAATCTTTTTAATGTCGCGGCCCTTTAATATAGTTCCTGTGGGTCGCGACCCACAGGTTGAGAACTGCTGATCTAGAGTTTCAGGCCTTGGGTTTGGGGAATGCCAAATGTTTTTATTTTGGGGCTTCTCTTGGGATGAGCGTATTTTCTAATGAATTCCTTGATAGAGGCTAATGTTAGCGTGTGGCTCTTTTCATTTATATTATTTTCATACGTGCAGAGTACTCTATAGCCAAAAGCCATGATTCTGAAAACGTGGGAGAATTATTTTTGGCTGTTCGAATCACCTTTTCAGAGTGATTTGATGGTAACACGTCATTCTGTGGTCATCCTATCTAAAACTATCTGCTTTAGTGTGAGTCTAGATTTTGTATTTTGAGTTTTCTTTAAAACAAGGAACCTAAGTTCAGAAACCAGTTCCATGCTTCCACTTGCTCTAATGGATCTTTCCTTTACAATTGACCTTTCAAGAAGGCCCATAAATCACGGAATGCATTGTATCTGGGTGTGATTTCTTTTTAGCCTTGCAAAATCTTTCATTATTGTGGTGAACTGACATATGGAGGAAGGGCAGGTGGCAGCAATAACTTCAGGATTTTTATTCTCCACAGATTTCTCATCAGCCATCTGAGGTTCTGTTCTTCAGAGCATTAAAGTCAGTGCTTCGTAAAATTTCAAATCAAACTTTGGCATCTCCAGAAGCAAACCATTTGGGATTGTTCCTTAAGAAAAAAAAAAAAGAAAGCGAATACATTAGGACTGTTTTGTTCCTCAGACTTAGGACACAGCCCTCCAGCTCGGTGGCTTTTTATTCTGAGGGGAAGGAAATGAAGCCGTTGTAAATTACTGTTCAGAATAATATTTGAGTGCCAGCTTGGTGCCAAGGGCTGTTGAGAACATAGAGAAAGCAAAGAAAGCGTCTGCTTCTGAATCCTCGCCCGGGCGTTGGCCGGCAGGCTGCGGGGGCCATTCCAAGTGGGAGAAGCATTCCATTCCCAGGACGGGTAAACAGAAGAGCTAAAACAAACTTGTGCCTCCTTGAACTCATGTAGCACCAGGCAAAGGTTTTGTTTTTCTTTTTTTTTTAAATTGGTAAAGGACATGGCAAACTAAAGGTGAGAGCCCCACGTTGCATCCTCAGCTGTCTGTAGCACAGTAGCAGGACTCCTTAGCGTGTTACCTGGAGTGAGTCCGAGAGTATGTGAGGCCTTAGTTAAAGTTGAAAGGTCATTGAGCCCAAGGCCCTTAACTGCCGAATAGACACCCATTGGAATTGGGTGTACAGATGGAGCCGGAAGAGGTGAGTCGGTCCAGGTACTAACCCGGTGTGTATAACTGCACGCTGGGGGAGATTGAGAAGACGACTTTGGAAGTATCAGCGTTGTCCAGCAAATTGTCAGATTAATTTTCTGAGGAATCTGGTAGTTGGCAGGATGCAGAACCACATGGGAAAAGAGGAGAGGAGAATTTGCTTAAGATCAGGGTTGAGCAGAGGAGCCTGGGACCTGAACTGAAAGGGGATCCCTGTCCCAGATTTGTCGAGAGGGCCAGCACCAAGTGACAGTTGTGGGGGTCAGACACTATCGCGCCAGCCTGCAGAGGTGGGAAGGATCCCACTGGCTGTGGCCTTCAGAATCCTTGCCTGATGAGGTTCAAACTCGTGGGCCTCTGAGGGCTAATGAGGCCCTTCCACTGTTCCCTCACCCCTCTCTTAGTTCCTGTTATCATCTCACCATACTCAGCTTCCGGATCTCTGATCCTGGAGTGCCGCGGAGACAGAGGCATGGTCCTGAGTGGTCAGGAGCATGGCTCCTAAGGCCAGCTGCCTTGGTTCCAGTCCTAGCTCTGCTGCTTTCCAGCTGTGTGACCTCTCTGTGCCTTGGTTTCCACGCCTGTACAATAGGAGTAGTGACCACCAATTTTGTAATGTTGAGCTGTACAGGTGTTAGCTGCTGATCATCATCATTTCTTAGGCCCAAACTCTAACACTTCCTGACTCATTTCCAGAGCCTCCCAAAGGGAGTTGATTGTCTTTATTTTAGATTCCTATAGAGACACAGAGGGATACCAGGGTCCGAAGGTGTGAATCGCAGTCATCACTCTGTACTGAGCCAGTATGAAAACATCAAATTACCTAGATCCCTGAGCCTCAGTTTTCTGACGTGTTAAAGAAGGATAGTGACACCCTACCCATCTCATAGGGTTTGTCAGTAAAGGTCAATACCATACCATAAAGCAGATGTTCTCAACTATCATTATATAACTTGCCATGACAAATTCTCCTTGCCACCTAGTATTATAGTTGTGATGACTATCTTTTTTCCAGCCACAAATTGGGACACACAAAATGGAGTCAAATAAACTTACTTGCAGAGATTTGAAATTACAGTTATCTTTGAATCTCTGGTGCCTGTTTTTAAAAGTCCAGATAACAGTTGTTTTGACAACTGAGCTGGGGCCTCAGAAGCAGACTTCCTAGAGGCCAGCATCTCTGTTATCTTATTCTTGTTTAGTTTCCTCATAGCCCCTAGCCCAGTGTCTTGCTTATAACAAGCATTTGGCATAAGTTAGCCAAAAGCACTTGTTCATTACTTAGTAATAAATACTAAACTGTTTGAATGGAAAACTAAGCAGACTTGGCTTCTCATGCACAGGATGATGTTTGTTGCATGTCTATTGTGTGGCAGCTGTAAGCTTCTTCTTTTAGTTTATTTTCTATTTGATTGAGATAGGGATGCTTCAGGTCATCTGCTGACCAGTTTAGGATAATCACTTGTTGTTGTTTTTTTTTTTTTTTTGAGACAAAGCCTCAAGCTGTCCCCCTGGGTAGAATGCGATGGCATCACAGCTCACAGCAACCTCCAACTCCTGGGCTCAAGCGAGTCTCCTGCCTCAGCCTCCCAAGTAGCTGGGACCACAGGCGCCTGCCACAACGCCTGGCCATTTTTTGGTTGCAGCCATCATTGTTGTTTGGTGGGCCCGGGCTGGATTCGAACCCACCACCTTAGGTGTATGTGGCTGGAGCCTTAGCCACTTGAGCCACAGGCGCTGAGCCAGGACAATCACTTGTTAAAATGAAATTTAATTTGCACACTAAACAAAGCCTCCACATTGTACAATATCAGGGGTTGCAATCCACCTTGTAACCGGAAGGCCTGTTTAATTGCTCATTTGGTGTATTGAAAGAGTTGCAGAAGCTGACTCTACAGGGTGTAAGGATGGCCCTTTGGTATTGTGATTTAGGAAGTGTGTGTGAGTGACTGGCAGGTACTACTTTAGTGGCCATGCCTTCAGTAGCACACGTGCGGTGCAGGAAAACTCTTCAAGGAAAACTAGCCCCAGAAAGGTAACGTTTCATTTCTGTTGGTTTATTTATATTCTTCCTGCTTTACAAAATAATCTGAGACACCTTATAAGAAAAGTTCAGGCCCAATAAAATGAAAATGATTATCATAGAATCAGAAAGGAAGAGATAAAAAATGGAATTTCAAGGACTCCTGGGATAGATGTTATCTCTGAGCTTCCCAGGAGTCAGGACAAAGAGGAAAGCTGGCTGGGCTGGTGCCTTTTCAGGCTCAGATAAGGAGCCAAGGCCCCACCTACTGCTTCGGGTTAGTGGAAGTGGGTGCTGGAAGGCCTTCCTGAAGCTGGGAAGGGCATTTTTCTGCTGCACCGTGACAGAGGACTCTCAGTCATTACGTCCTTTAGCACCATGGCTGATTCTGAAATTGCCCTCTGAAAGTTGAGGTGTATAACATTAGATTTTGGTTTTCTGAAGCCAGTTCTAGAGGCCAGAGTAAGGATGAGTGTGGTGAATGTTATCTGTCACCTGTCTCTGTCTCATAATTGGTGATTAAGAAATTTTCCCCAAGTAATAAACTGTTGTTTCCTGAACAGTCCTGGAGGGCAGTTCCTATCTCCTGACCTCTATCTGCTCTTCTCTTGTCAACCTGTTATCTTAACCCCGAGTGTTATGAGTAGAATTAAAATATTCTTTGGGGACCCTTCCTTCCCATATTGAGAACATAGGCTGGGCTGCAGCTTGGCTGAAATATTCCAGGTCGCCTTTCTGTACAAGAGATTTTAACTCTTTCGTAAGCCATTTCTCCCCGAAGGTGGGAAAGGCCTTAATAACAAAACTATTATCTTTTTTGTTCGTTTGTTTTTGGTCTTGCTCTCCCTGTGAAACTTGAAGGAAAAAGAAGATACCTACTTTGCTTGCGTAGGAGTCAATGGAAATGGATGTCAGACTAGGAAGCCCCTTTTAGGGGGCAAAAAAGAAATTGAAGGAAATTTAGTGATGGCTTCAAAAAATGTCAGCAGGAAATGTACATCTTATTCTTTTAGAGGAAGTTTCAATTTTGGTCTGAGATGGAGCCAACCAGAAGAAGGAGAAATACTAAAGAGGAAGACGTTGATAAGTGGAAGTGAACATTTCTGGGCTTGAAAGGAGCATTGCTTCTGGAATATTCAGCGCGGCCCAGCTGTGTTTCTCTGAGGGTGATGTCCTCCTCAGGGCCTGTGAATGGCTGAACTTAGAACAAGGCTTTTGCAATCTGCGCCTTCTGAATACGGTTTTTGTTCAGTGGGGTTAATTTGCATTTGGTATCTGGAGTGCCTGGTCATGGAAAGAGCCCATTCTTTGTTTTGGGTAATGAGGGCTGAGGTTTCCAATATGTATGTGTCGGTTTAGTCAGGGTGGAGTGTCATTTGAGTAGCAGGCAGCTATTGCTCATTTGCACTGGTTCTGGGAGCCTCCACTGGCAGCTAGCGTTTTGCATGTCCCCCCTTTAGTAGATCACAGAATGGCGACATGAAAAGGAAAACTGTATTTGCAGATGGAAATTCCGTCCCTATTTCATGCATTCTTATTGTAGGGCAGATGCCTTTTAAGCCTCTTCGCCTGGTTGGTTCTGCTCTTGTCTGTTACCTCCTAGCAGTTGTCAGCTGTAAACCATGAGAAAGGAATAAGCCAGGATGGAGAACGTTTTTTCTGTTTAATTGTCACGTTGGATGCTTCTTGGAAAGCAGATGAATTATTCATGATGAATGGGGGTATTATTTTAAATTAGTATGGAAGCAAATGGTTAGCAACCCGTTTATTAAGATCCTAAAGTTGGCTCGGTGTGGTGGCTCATGCCTTGTATGTAATCCTAGCACTTTAGCTGAGACAGCAGGGTTGCTTGAAGCCAGAAGCCGAAGTTTGAGACCAGCCTGGGCAACATAGAGTGACTGTGTTTCTCCCTACCACAAAAAACAAATTAGCTGGGCATGGTGGTGTGCGCCTGTAGTCGTAGCTACTCTGAAGACTGAGGTAGGATGATCACTTGAGCCCAGATATTTGAGGTAGCTCTGAGCTATGATGATGCCACTGTTCTAGCCTGGGCAACTGAGGTAACACTGTCTTAAAAAAAAAATCTTGATCTTGATCTGGCTACCAGGAATTTTTTTTTCCTTAAGAATTATATATATTTACATTGTAGATGTGAGTACACTTAGCAAGGTAGGAGCTGCTCAAATCAATGAACGCCACCCAATCTGGGAATGCCTACCCCACTTAGAGCCAGCATTTCAGATTGAAGATAAGCTATTTCCAGCTGGAGTGGCTTCGAAAAGTCCACTCTAAAATAAAGTCATCTCTTGTCACCATCCTCCTCCCCAGTCTTCCTTCTGGGCCACGTACCATCCGTGACTCCTTAAGGGGGCTTCCCTCTTTTAATTCTCCATGAAGCTCTCATCATGGTCTGGGTTATGAGGAGGGCTCTTCAGCTTGGGGGTAGACAGGTGCTCCAACCCATAGTGCCCATTCTCAGAAGCCTTGTGTGTGAGTTTCTCCTTCATGCCCTCCTTCTGGCTCCCCTTGTGCTCAGTAACCTGCTGGAGTTGGTGCCCAGCATATTCTGGCTTGGTGGTCAGTGGGCCAATTGGCACAGCTACACCAAGGACATCAGACACCATGTAGGAGTGCAGCCAGCCCACCAAGGGGGTGCTTCCGGGGTGATAGTGGGTCTGCTTGTGGTAAAAGAGAAGTTCATCTACCTCAGAAGGGAAATACATTCCAAGCACCTTACACAGGCTTTCAGGGGTACAAGGGAAATTCTTTAGCCCCACAAATTTAAAGGGATTGAGTTTGGTTTTCTCTCCTAGTCCTCCTTCTTCTGGTAACTTTGAATGCATCCACTAGAATCGGAAATCAGTCTGGCAGTCATAAAAAGGGTGTCCCCGCCAGCACATCACAGCTAGAGCCTAGTAGGTCTGGTTCAGCGCACTGTAAATGCAATCTAGAAGGGTGTAGTCTTTTGCTGTTCTTGCGTTTTGCCTGTTGCCTCCTGGCAGAAGAGAGGAAACCTGTTGACACAGTAGCCACTCTTGCTGTAGGCACTGATAGAGCCCCTGGATGTCACAGTAAGGGCTCTATTTAAACAGGGCACACGACCACAATCCATTCCTGCCCCAAATCTGAAGGGACATCGGTTAACCACCCGGAGAGCATCAGTTGGTTAGCATAGCGTTTTGGTAACTTCTCGCCTCTGTCCATGTCCATTTCCTCATCATCTTTCTTACCTTCGTCTTCACTCCCTATCCCTGTCCAGTCATCTTCAGCCAGTCTTCTGGCGTGGTTCACATGATGTAGCTGCTTACATTTCTGCAGTTCCAGTAGCTGGCGGCGCTGCTCACTCTGCTCCAAGGAACTGTACTTGGATTTGTACTGGGACAGGCAGGGGTGTGGGGCAGCTGTGCTGTTGAGATCTTGAGACACAGAAAACCTACTAGCCAGGGCTTGGCTCAGCTCTTCCACCTTCGCTCAGTTACTGGAGAGTTTCTCTTTCTGAATCTTGGTTTGGCAATGACAGGGACCTGGGTTAATACTCCTACTAAGTACAGTCGCTACCAGGAATTTTTAAAACCAACAAGAACTAATGTATTGTGTTCCTTGGTTGATTAGGTTTTCTTTTCTTCTCTCTGGTTTCCTTTTTTAAGACAGAGTCTCACTCTGTTGTCTAGGTAGAGTGCCATGGCATCAGCCCAGCTCACAGCAACCTCATGCTCCTGGGCTCAAGTGATCCTCCTGCCTCAGCTCCCCAAGTAGCAGGGACTACAGGTGCACAGCACCATGCCTGGTTAACTTTCTATTTTTAGTAGCGGTGGGGTCTTGCTCTTGCTCAGGCTGGTCTTTTTTTTTTTTTTTTGAGATGGAGCCTCAAGCTATCCCCCTGGGTAGAGTGCCATGGCATCACAGCTCATAGCAACCTCCAACTCCTGGGCTCAAGCAAGTCTCCTGCCTCCGCCTCCCAAGTAGCTGGGACCACAG
>CAUYQV010160080.1:0-15539 GCA_963574575.1 Galagoides demidoff | reverse complement strand
AAAAATAGCGCATAAAAGAGCTCCAATATGTCTGTAGCAGATTTCTCAGTGGAAACCTTATAGGCTGGGAGCGCGTGGCCTGACATTTAAAATGCTGAAGAAAAAAAACCTAGATATTATATTTTGCAAAAATATTCAAGTATGAAGGAGAAATACTTTCTCAGAAAAACAAACTGAGACATTTCATCAACACCAGCCTTGTCCTGCAGGAAATGCTAACAGAATTCCTTCAACCTGAGAGAAAAGGATATTAATGGAAAATAACAAATGTATTATGTATACAATTAAATGAGTGTATACAATTAATTAGTAACAGCGAGTACACAAATATAGAATATGCTATTGCTATAATTGCACTGTATAAACAACTTATCTTGAATAGGAAGCTTTAAAGATAAACCTATCAAAAATAACTACAACATTTTTTTTGAAAGATATAGTATAAAAAGATACGGATGAAAACAAAGTTAAAAAGCAGAGGTGGGGTGAAGTTAAAGTCTAGAATTTGTTAGATTTCTCTTTGCTTACGTGCTATTAGAGTTGCCATATGCTTAAAATAATTAGTTATATTAATGTTTTCTGAAAGCCTTATGGTAACCTCAAACAAAAAGCCTACCAGAAAAAAAAAGCAAGAAATTAAGACATTTTACCAGAGAAAATCACTTTTAACAAAGGAAGACAGGAAGAAAGAGGACCACAAAACAACCAGAAATGAAGTAATAACAATCGAGTAATGTCACAAGTAAGTGTTACCTACCAATAACTGTAGCTACAAAGTAATTTTGTACACCATTAATTTACACTTGAAACTCTGAGTTCATATGAAGGGAAATTCCTCTGAAGACCCTCTAAGTGTTTAGAAGGCTAGTCATGTAGGAGGCAGGCTCTGAAGGCAGAGTCTAAGTCTGGGACTTCCTGGAAGGGACCTGGGAGTGGAACATCAAGACAAATTGGTGTGCAGTAATGTTAAAGGTTACATCTGTTCCTCATAGATGAGTAATCTGTTATTTATAGGCGAGTAGGTTACAGGTTTATAGGTTTTTTGTCATTTCTTTCGTGTGCTAATCTTAGAGACCATCTGACACCAGTCAGTGCATGATTAGTATGTGTGCGTGCAGAACTTTGTTGCATGCAAGTCTATAAGTGTATGAGAAATCAACTAAGGTGTTATGTGCCTGAGAGAGCGGTAGCCCCCTACTCTTCAGAGACATTCTGACTGCTGGTCTCAGCTCTGTGACTCTGGTCCAAGTACATATTCACATAACAAATAACAATATTGAATGTGAATGACCTAAACTCTCCAATCAAAAGACATAGAATGGCTGAATGGATAAAAAACAAGAGTCACCCATATGTTTTCTGCAAGAGACACACTTCCCCTATAAAGACACAGGTAGACTGAACATGAAGGGATGGAAAGTGATATTCCATGCAAATGGAAACCAAAAAAGAACAAGAATAGCTATCCTTCTGTTACATAAAATAGCTTTCAAGACAAAAACTGTCAAAAGGGACAAAAAAGGTCCTTATGGAATGATAAAGGAGTTGGTCAATTCAACAAGAGGATATAACAATCTAAGTATATATGCTCACAACACTGGAGCACCCAGATAAATATCAGAGCTAACAAGAGAAATAGATGTCAATACAATAATCACTAGGGACTTCAACATTCCACTTTTCAGTATTGGACAGATCATCCAGATAGAAAATCAACAAAGAAACATTGGATTTAACTTGCACTAGAGACCACATGGACCTAATATACATTTACAGAATGTTTCATCCAACAGCTGCCGAATATGCATTCCTCTCCTCATTCATGGATCAATCTCAAGCATAAACCATACTGTGAGGCCACAAAAAGTGTTAAAAATTCAGATCAGGCTAAGTATTTTCTCTGCCTACAATGGAGTAAGATGAAAAATCAATAACAAGAGGAACATGGGAAAATAAACAGTCATGTGGAAATTAAACAGTATGCTCCTGAGGTCGGTGGGTCAATGCAGAAATTAAGAAGGAAATTAAAAAGTTTTTCTAAACAAATAAAAATGAAAATACAACGTACCAAAACCTATGGGGTGCATTAAAAGCAGTAATAAGAAAAAAGTTTATGGCAATAAGTGCCTATATTAAAAAAAGTTTCATATAAAAACCTAAGCTTGCATCTCAAACATCTAGAAAAATAAGAGCAAACCAAACCCAGAACTAGAAGTCAAGAAATAAAAAGATCAGGTATGTAATTAATGAAACTGAAACAAAAATAAACCAGATCAATGAAACAAAAGTTGGCTTTTCAAGAATGTAAATGAAATTGACATTCTTTTAGTCAGACCAAGAAAAAAGAGAAAGAATCCCAAATAAGCTGGGCACAGTGGCTGGCGCCCGGCTAGGAAGCACTTTAGGAGGCTGGGGCAGGTGGATCGCTTGAACTCAGAGGTCTGAGACCAGCCTGAGCAAGAATGAGACCATCTCTTTTAAAAATAGAAAGAAAAAATTAGCCAGGCACTGTGACAAGGTGCCGGTAGTCCCAGCTACATAGCTGAGGCAAGAGGATCACTGGAGCTCAAGAGTTTGAGGTTGCTATGAATTAGGCTAACTCCAAGGCACTCTAACCAGGGCAACAGAGTGAGATTCTATCTAAAAAAAACAAACACAAAAAAGACCCAGATAGACAGTCAGAGTTGCAAAAGGAGACAATTACAACGAATTACAGAAATACGAAGGATCATTAGAGACCATGAACCACTATAGGCCAAGTAATTGGAAAACCTATAAAGAATGGGTTAGTGGGCACAAAAACATATTTAGATAGTTAGGATGAACAGTGTTTGATACAAAGTGAGTATAATCAACAGTAATTTAGGATATACTTTAAAGGAGTAGAACTAGAATATTCCTGACACAAAGAAATGACAAATGCCTGAGGTGATGGATACCCCAATAGCTGATTGGATTAATTCACATTGTATGCCTTTATCAAAACATCACATATACCCTATAAAGACATAAAACTGTTCTGAACCCATAATTAAAAAGAGAAAAGCAGAGCAAAATTAAACAAAGGGGTGGGAGCCGTGATTTTCCTCTTCCAATGAAAGGAAGTGCAACCTATTTCAGAACAAAAGCTGCTGCCCTGCTCCACCCAGGACATCTAAGCCTCTCTGCTTTAGGTATTTTTCCTTTCATAAGTCATACCTGTTTGGGGGAGGCATCCTCTTCCATGAGGAATTCTATAAAGTCCGAGGATATAACCATCTTTTGTCGCAACGTCATATTCTTCATGAGGATAACCCCAGTAAGAAATAATCTGGCTCTAAAAAAGAGAGAAAAATAGATACCTTCACATTATAATCTCATAATATTCGCACATGCATTATATATAGTACGTTAAATTGCAATCTACTGTCCATCAGCACATATGTTGGGACAGCATGTGGTAGGAAATATGAGGATAATTTGGGGGAGAATTTCTAGAAGGGTTGCATACAAAGGCATCAGTAAGGCAGGGTGAGGCAACCCTGCAGCGTGGCTTGCTCAGGACAGTTCCTGGTTTTGCCTCTTGGCCTGGTCTTAGTAATTTACCCTAATTCACTCTGAAAATGTTTTGACAAAAAATGACAGTCATCTAATGAGGGAAACCACAGGGGATTGTGTAGTGCCCTATGGCTCACGAGTAAGCTGTTACCAACCTTAGACCTGAAAGACGATGGGAGGAAGCCCTTACAAGGATCTTGAAGGAGACAGTCAAGCAAACAGGGCACACCAAGGGGGACAGCTGGTCTCAGCTGACCTCACAGTGAGGGAGTAAGGGCAATAAAACACTTGGCCTTACTTTCCCCTTTCCTTCTTATCTCCTGCTCAAGATTTCCAGTAGCTGAATTGAACTGAAAACCAAAGTTCAAGGGAGCTTATTGACCTACCTGGTCCTTAGAGTTCAGCCCCTTGCACAGGGAGAAAGGTGAAAGAACAGAATGAGTCTACAGTGGTCAACAGTAGGTCCTCACTAACATACACAAGAAAGTGGGGAATTTGTGTTTACTGGTAATCTTCCACACAGGGGTTTACATCACTTGCAGCATTAACAAATAGTCCTTGAGACAGAATTGTACCATTGTAAAGTTGAGAAAACTAAATTGAAAAAGATGAATAATTTTTCCAGGGAGAAATAAAGACAAGATTAACACCAAAACTCCAAAGCCTGTGCCTTTTCGTAAGGTTATGCCTGTGTCCATGTCAGACAGAGATGCCTGTATACATTATGAGGCCACCCAGAGCAGTGGCTGAGAGCCCAGGCCCTGCAGACAGACTGATGGCATTGAAGTATCACTCTTCCTCTTAACTAGCTATGTAACTCTGGGCAAGTTACATAACCTTCTTGCCTTATTGTACTATTGGAGGTAATAATAGTATCCGCTCATAAATAAGTTGTGAGGCTGTGATATACCTGAACAGTGCCTACCATAAAACAAATGCTCTATAGATGTTTTAATTTTTGTTAACATTATTAGAAAGATTAAAAGCCAATAATAACTCATAATAGAGAGGGAAAGAATGTGTGTGAATATTATGAGGAAAAGGAAATTTGATCTGAGGACATGCAATTTACAGACTGAGTTCAGCAGTGTGGTAGACTTAGTGCCAGTAAGTATCAGGGGTACTTACTTAATACTCTGGAGAGAGGAATAAGAAAAAACACTAATAAAAAATCTTTATTTTCATGCTTCTCAAGATTCTAACACAAGCTTGGCTGAGAGAGAAGACAGGAGTAAGACCTAGTCCACTGGAATGAAGCCCATAGTGGACATTTGTCACCTGCCTTTTTTTTCTGCCCAGCACTATTCTATTCCACATCTGGTATGAATTTCCACGTTAGGGTACTTTTTGGTTGTAAGCAACAGAAACCAACTCTGACTTACTAAACCAAAAAGAGTATACTGCTAGAGCTCACAAACTCAAAGAAACCTCTCTACCAAAAGCTTCAGGCAGAACTCAAGGATACTCTATGAAGATCATCAGTATTAACTCATGGACCTTCTCTTCAGAAAGCCACTAACTATTAGATGGTAGCTCAGACCACTCAGACCACCCAGAAATAGGCTATTGCTGCTCCAATTTGGGTCAGATCTTTCAAATCATGAATTAGTTGGCCATAACAAATAGGGGAGGAAGCACAGATTTAGTCACTGGAGGAATAGTTGAAGATTAGGCAGACACATCAATTGAATATAAAATGATGAAAAATTAATAATTCCTTATTTGATGTTTTTTCTTAATGAATGACTTACAATATTCATATTAGCTTCAGGATTTGTGGTGCTTCTTTTCTTATCATGACCACATATAGATCCAAGAAGAAGCATCCAACATGCTGCTATTAAAAGCTGCCACATTGGGGATCTACCTGGGAAAATAAATGTTAATATATTTGTCATCAAAGAGATTCTACAAGGTGAAATTTGGTGTAATCTTTTTATAACACTACTGTGAGAGAGAAGAAATATACTTCTAGGTTGTGCTTTAACAAGTAATACATTGAATTATCTAAGACTCATGCTGTGAAAACTCTGCAACCATTATTTTAGTAAGAAAAGAAAACAGGGAAGGAAAGAAGAAAATAAAGAAGGAACCAGCAGAGGAAGGAACAAATGAAGGAAGAGAAAAGCATTAAAGGAGTTTCCAGTAGATAATAGACAAAAGAAAAGAATATATCACTTGTAGAAAAAGACACATCATAGCCAATATATTAACCAAAGCACATTCAATATCTCTAGTTATCAGATAAATTGGTCCTTTTTACTGATGGTGAGGGTGAGCATTGTCAAAATCTTTACAGAAGCAAATTTGTTAATATGCCTTGAAAAGTTAAAGATTATTTATATCCTTCACTCAGTAATTTTACTTTCAGGAATCCATCTAAAAATTACATATGTATATACATATATATGTAAGCACCATATGTAAAGTATTCCTTATGATATATGAATTTTCTGAAAATAAGATTAGTGAAATTATGGGAGAGAGGGAATATTTAGTCATCAAATTTTGTGTATGATACGTGAGAATTCCTACTATGTAATATTAAGGGAAACAGCAGAATGTAGGTTGTGCATGTACGTTGAGGTCAATGATGAAACAAACTATAAAAAGGAAAAAAAGACCACCCACCAAATTTTAATTATGGTTATATCTAGGTGGAGAATAGTTGATAATTATTTTCTCATTTTAAAGTACTTTTCATACTTTCTAAATGTTCTGTATGCAGGTTTACCTTAATATGAGAAGGCAGTTACTACTCGAATAGAAAATTTTAAAAAATTATGATTATGGGGGAGAAAGGTTATGAGTATTCCCCATTTGTCTTAGAAACCACTTATGTTTAAAAACAATGCATTTACAAAAATAACTTAGGGGAGAATTTTGCAGAGGAGCCCCCATTTACTACCACCTTTATAAAATGTAGATCTTCCACTTTTGTTAGAAAACCTCTGTATCTGCTAATCTGTAGTACTTTTTTCCCAGTATGAGAGAAAGAAAGGCTAAGTCTCACCCCTGAGGGAGTGGATGCTGTCACTGTTCTGTTTATAGAAAGTTTCATGAATTGCCCCCTTGGCTTTTGTCAAAGTCACTATTTCTATGGGTTATATGTGTCAATATACATACATGTTATTAATACTATGTGAACTATATATCAAATGTTTTTACTAATGTAATTTAAAAAAATTAATATAGGTTGATTTTGGTGGATTATAAGGCAGCGATACTAATACCATAAACAAAAGCAATAATTATTGCTATTATGACTAAGTATGAAACACCTATTATGTACCAAGTTATGTGTCAGATATATATTCTCTCATTTGATTCTCAAAATAATTCCAAGGGACAGGAAGTATTTGTATTTAAGATAAAACTGAGATGTACAGAGGTCAAGTAATTTCCCCAGAGTCAAACAGATAGTCATGGAAGCAGAATCTGAACTTGGGTTGCCTGACTCCAGAGGAAATGCTGGGAAGTCTTAAGCTTTTCCCATTCACTCCATACAGACTCGATTTACTGGGGCCCTCTGCCAGCTATGTGCCTAAATAGTGTTTTTCTAAGTAGGGTACATAGACCACAGCATCATAATTACCATAAAAAACAAAGAAGACTCTTAGACTCCATCTTGGCCCAAGCCCCAAAGAATAAGAATCTATTATGGGTGGGAAGGGAATAGTTTAGGGATTTTCATTTTAAACCATCCTTACAAGTGGTTCACATGGATTCCAAAAGACCTAGCATGGAGGTTGTTATAAACGTTTGTCAAATACATGAATGGATGAAGGAGTAAATGGACACATTATTTAATCTTAATGACTACACCAGATTGACTCATTATTTTGTAGCATATCTTCACTGGTTTCATTCCGTCCTGCCTCATGTTTCCTCTCTGAATGTAAGCTTGGAGAGCGTATTATGTTCTTAATCCAGGACTGTATCTCATGGCAATGTAATAGGGAAACTTTAAAAAAAAAATTGGTTGTCTTTCTTATGACAGCTTAGATGCTCCAGTTTCTGCTGAGTGACTGGCATTTTGAGGCTTCTGAGCCACAATTACTGGCAGCTGAGACTGGGGCTTCTGCATGGGAGCAGACTCGGCTCTTTTGTGAAATGGCCAAGCCCGAGAGGCTGTGGGCCCTGCAATGGTGCAGGGAAGAGAGCTATATGGCCATCACAGTGCTGCTTACTGGAAGAACTGGAGCCCCAAGAGAGGGCATGAGAATGTACTAGTCATGACAGGTTGTCTTTTGCAGTCATGATATAGAGCTCATTAACTGCCTTTGTTTCATTTCCTGTGTTATGAATCTGGATTTATAAGGGCGACACACCCAGACAAGAGCAGTCTGTCTCTACGTGTTCCCCTACATAAGGAGTGGCAAGTCCTATCCAAACAGCCTCCTTCAGGAACGTCTCATGAGGATGTGCCCACCTGGTTTTCCTTATCCAAGATTCATGCTATTAACTATAATTGTTGCCTAAGTGTGACTGGTTTGGGGACCCGTCTTAATGATCCTCTAAGAGTTCTTGTATTTCTTTGACCTGTTTCCATGTCAGCTCCCCTGATGAATACTGCCTGCCCCCATGTCCCACATTGACAGTATGCTGGATTGCCCTAATGCATTTAAGGATATTGGACCAAGAAAAGAGCAGACATTAATTCCAGGAGATTCTCAGTCTTTAAAGATGAGACTGAATGAGTATGGTAGCTCACACCTGTAATCCCAGCATTTTGGGAGGCTGAGGCGGGAGGATTATTTAAGGCCAGGAGTTTGGGACTAAACTGGGAAGACAATTTAGCAAGACCTTGCTAAAATACTAGCCAGGAGTGGTGGTGCAGGGCTATAGTTTCAGCTACTTGGGAGGCTGAGGCAGGTGGATTGCCTGAGTCCAGGAGTTTGAGGTTGCAGTGAGCTAAGATAGTGCCACTACACTCCAGCCTGGGAGATAGACCAAGACCCTGTCTCCAAAACAGAAAAAAGAGACCTTTGGTCTAAAGTACTCAGAGTAAATATATATGTATTATATTTGCTGTATATATTATAGTTTATAATTATATTGATTTATAACTCTAAATCAGCATTTTACACTGTCCTATAAAACATTCTGATAAAATACTATTTGTCAAAGAGTTCATGGGTAAATATGTCAAACTATATATGTGTGCATACTATATATGGCTTTCTTGGAGGGTCATGGACTATACGTGTGTGTATGTATATGTATAACTTGTTTGGAGAGTCATAGACTTCATATACACATAAATACATAAATGCTATAAACGTAACTTATTTGGAGAATCTTAACTTTCAAAATTAAGACATAATTTAGTCCTGCAATCAAAACTGTTTAACTTTGTTTAATCTACTTTTCAGGAGTCTTATTTGTCTTTAGAATTTTAATGTTTGATTAACATCCATTAAGCGTACTATGATCGAAATTTTCCAAGGAATTCAGTGAAGAAATACTACTCTAAGATTTACTTTCCTCTA
Organism: Galagoides demidoff; assembly: GCA_963574575.1. Classification (NCBI taxonomy): domain Eukaryota; kingdom Metazoa; phylum Chordata; class Mammalia; order Primates; family Galagidae; genus Galagoides; species Galagoides demidoff. The sequence goes on along the minus strand of CAUYQV010160080.1, from coordinate 6,510 downwards.
TTTAATATGCCCAAAAGCTGAACAATAAAGGGATGGTCAAATGTGAAAATAACCAAAAATTAGACGTTTATCTTTCAAACGTTTCTTCAGGTCGATTCCCTCAATGACTGTGGAGATAGCTGTTAGACTTACCTTAATTTGGTTGGAAAAAGATAATATCAGGAATGTCACCACTTGTAAGATTCTCTTCTGTTGCTCAAAACCCTCCCTTCTCTCATAGTTGCTTTGATTTTCTCCACAGCTACTGTAGCCAGTGGGAAATACAAGACTTTTAAGAGAAGATTGCCTCCATGCATTTTGGTTTCACATTGGGTTTAATTTTACACCGAATGCATGCAGGCAGCTCTCATCACTAATGCGTTTGGCACTGACAGATACATTGTTGATGAATTTAGGGATAACAATCTGTCAACAGAAGCCTATGATAAATAATATTGTGGAGACCTTCATTCCACTTTCCTCACTGCCCCATAGTAGGAATTGTCTGGCTCATCAAGCAGACATTTAGCCAGCATTCTTCGCTAATGCACACCCTAATTCTTCACTATGTTTGGAATGGACATGAGAATGGGCCAGAATATGCAGGTACAAGGGACTCTACAGGGAGCTCCAAACATGCTTTGGCTTGAAAAAACAGGGCCAGTTTGTACATGTGGCTCTATGATGAATCTCATTTTGCTCAATGGCCAAATTAAACTAAAGATGACTCTCTGAATACTTAGTGAAAAATTCTGAGTTAAAATTCTGGCTCTTTCCTTCAGAGGGTATGACGGCCATGAGAATGCAGCTCTCAGATCTTCAACGTGAGAGCAGGACTGGCCGCCAGTCGCAGCTGCTGTGTCTCAAATCCGTCACTATGTTCCCGCTGAAGCTGCACATTATAGGTACTTGCTAAGTGATGACCATCACTGTTATTAGTCATGTGACTCTTGTTAGTCAGTTTAACTTCTCGAAACTTAGCGTCTTTATCTGTATCATGGGGATAACACCTTGTAGGGTTAGTGTAAGATGATAAAAACTGATATGATAAATAAGACGATGAATAATGTCAGTAAAACATCTAAGAATACTTGGTTGTCTACAAATGGCAGCTATTGTATTCTATTGTTCAGTGATTGTTTCAGATGTAAGTCTCGCTTCAGCAACTATTCCATAAATAAGCTTAAAGGCAAGATCACATTTTGTACTTTGCCTGTATTTATAACTTATCTTTTGTGTCTCTAGCCTCGCTCATACTAAATATGGCACAATTCTTTCAATTAATTTGTAAAAATGACAGCATAGTTTGTACCAGCACCACTTCTCAAATAGGATTATTTAATAGCAACCAAGAATTTCTGTTTTCTAATTTTATTTTACTGTTTTAGAGGCAGGGCTTTGCTCTGTCACCCATGCTGGAGGGCAGTTGGGTGATCATAGAAACTATTCTGTGTGTGCAGGTTACCTGGAAACCAAATAAAAGACCTCAGACATAGCTGATGTGAACGTGCACAATAAAATGTAAGCAAAATGTATGACATCCTCATAGCCTAAGGAATATGACAATTGGGATGAAAATTATATATACAGAGGCCAGGTGTGGTGGCTTGCACATGTAATTCTGGCACTGCGAGAGCCTGAAGTGGGTAGATTGCTTGAGCTCCAGAGTTCAAGACCACCCTGACCAAGAGTGAGACTGTCTCTACTAAAAATAGAAAAATTAACCAGGTGTTATGGGGGCACCTGTCATCCCAGCCACTTGGGAAACTGAGGCAAGAGAATTGTTCAAGCCCAAGAATTTGAGGTTGCTGTGAGCTATGATGCCATGCCACTCTGCCCAAGGAGACAGAGTAAGACTCAAAAAATTCATGTCTACAGAAGGTTCAAAAAAAGCATACATATTTTTAAAAAGGAAAAAACTTTATTAAAATACATTATTTCCCAAACTATGCATAGAGGAAGAAAAGCTTATCTTCTGTCTCCGTGCAGAATTAAGAGTTTCTGGGGGTTAATGAAAGAACTCCAGAACAAGAGTAGGAAGAGAGAAGACCTGTAGTGTGGGCTTCTTTTTCTATCTTGGACAACACCTGTAGGCTAAAAATACATGCCCTGTGTTGCTTACCTTATAAGGTCATTGCAAGATTCCAAAGAGCTAATGTTAAAGGTAGCATATGTAAACCGTAAAATCCAGGAACATAAAGCAGTGTGCATCTTCCTTATGGAAAGACGCAGGAGAAGGTGAATGAATGCCTTTTGCTGTATTTCTAACTTCATTCAAATAGAATTAAAGACCAAGCCCCACCTTTCCTTTGACATCCCTTGAATAAAAAGATCTAGAAAGAATTACAGAGACATTTCAAAGGAATCTGCTATTCACAACTAGGTACTTAGCAGAGGCTTTCAGAGCTTGTCCTCCTGATTATTACTCAAATGAAGTGGATGAAAATGAGACAAATCTCACTATGGAAGATGTAGGATCTCTCTTGCTGTCTCCTGGTCATTGATTCCCTTCATTACCTCTGGGGTTCTGGGGCCCAGGACGCCATTCCATAGCTATATCCACTGGTCTCCCTCCTTTTCTCCTTGATCCAACCGCATCATATATTCTGTCCAGGGGTCACTCTTTTTCCCATACTCAATCTCTAGGGGTCTCTCACTGGTCACATTCCTTAGGTGAGAAAACAAAATCTGAAAAACCTAAATCTATTCATTCTACCCTGACCAGTCATCTCAGCTCTTAATTCCACATTCCTCTGAACCTTCAACATAGCCACTTTGATTTCCTTTTCAAATCTTTTATCTGACCCCAAGTTAAACCCTCTTTTCTTTCCCAACTTTTTTATCTTCTCAATTCTATACTCTTGTTTTCCATAATCTTAAAAGTTGGAGACAGAAATTTTACGTTCTCAGATTTCCTCAAACTTTATTGCCAATTGATTGCTAAATATTGATATTCTTCTTTTAAGTTTCTGCAAGCTTCTTTTCAAAAGTATGCTCAAATTTTCTCTTGTCTGTGTCATTCTTTATCACTGCCTCTTCAGTCCAGCATCTCATCCCCAGTACCTGTAACGTGATCCTGGGTTCCTGGCTAGTCTTTCACTGTCTGGTCTTCATGACTCAAATCATCATGTATGTTACTGACAGTTTAATTTTTATAAAATCATCTCATCATGTTAAATATCCATTTCAGAAACCATGGTGAAAAACTTCTATTTTTAACCATTATGGGGTAACTCATTATAAGACTCTTAATGATAAAATATACAAGTAAGTTGTTTTCAGGCATTGGACAACACAGTACAATATTACAATCCTGAGGTAGGTATATTTGAAAAGTTATATTTGAAAAAAATCCAGATAGAATGCTAAAAAATATGATTATTCTAAAAGACACAAAAGGAGCAACAGAGGAAAGAAATACAGGGAGGAAAAAAAAAGAAAGGAGGAAAAAAGAGAACAAATGAACAGACAAGTGGAAAACAAATAGCAAGAGATCAAGATGGCAAACAAATCCAACTATATCAAAATTATATTAAATGCTAATGCATAAAATAAAGAGCAAAAATTGACTGACTATATATAAAAAAAAGTAAGGCCCTACTCTAGGCTTTCAGTAAAAGATACACCTTAAATATAAAGAAAATGTAAAAGAAAAAAGTCTATACTGTGAAGCATAAAGCTGGCATATTTATGTGGGCATATTATAGTAGGCTTTAAAGCAAAGAGCATTATCAGAGATAGAGGGATATTTCACAATGTTCATTCATCTGGAATATAAAAGTTAATTTATGAGGAAGGCAAAAACAACCAGAAATGTGTAGGCACCCAATAACAGAATTTCAGAATACACACAAAAAAAACCTGATAGGACTGAAGAGAATTCTGTCCATAGTTGGAGATTTCAACACTCCCTTTCACTAATTGACAGAAGTGGTGGCCAGAAATTGTTAAGAATGTAGGAACTCTGAACAACACTATCAACCAAGTTGTTATAATTGGCATTTTCAGACTACCTCTAAAGAACCTACAAAAATTGAAACAATATAAAAAGAAATTAGCAAATACATGCAACTTTTAATAATATTAAAAATGTTACATATCAAAATATAGCCCAAGTTGTGCTTAGAATAAAATTTAGCTACTTAATTTGCTTATACTAGGAAAAAAGTTTATAACCAATGATCGGAGCTTCTATCTTGATAAGGAAGAAAAAGAAATTAAGCCCAAAGTAACATGAGAGTCATAAGAAAAACATGAGAAAAAAATTGACAAAAATCACAGAATATTAGAAAAATTAAAGGAAGGCCTTTTGAAAAATAATAGTGATCAACACTGGCAAAAATAGTCAAGAAGAAAATTATAGTGTCCTATAAAGTATAATATTAGAAATGAAAGAATGAATATCATTGATAATCCAACAATAAATAAGGAATATTTTAAAAACGATGACAAATTTGATGTATTTTTAAGGAATCTGTCCAATCTAACTTTAAAAGCCATTTTATAAAGAAATCAGATTTATATCTACTTTAAAAGTTGCATTTCTTCATAAAATTTTTCCATGTACATGAACAAAAATCTTGGGCCCAAATTGTTCATTGGTGAATAGCCTCTCAAACATAAGGAAGAAATTACACTCACCAATAATTTTACTGAGCTGTAAGGGTAAAGTTGTTTCTGTGTCCCTGAAGCTATTGCTATACAAGCCCCTTTATAAACTGTTCTTAATGTTCTGATAAATTGGAGTCAAAGTTATTAAAATAGTATGGAAATTATGGAAATAAGCAAATCATAAAATGATTCATCTTAAAATTGGAAAAACTTAACACCTCTTCATAATAAAAAATTTCATCCAAATAGAAAGGGAATCAAACAGAATTGAAATTAATGATCATATATTGAGTCCTTTTACCTTAAGGACAAAAGAAAGCATGTCTATCTCATCACTTCTATTCAGCATGATACTGGAAGTGCTGCTAAATAAAGTCACAAGAAAAAAGTGGGAGAGCAGAAGTGAAACTAATGGACAGAAAAGATTAATAAGTTAGCTAAATTCACATGGCTAGTAATTGCTATACTGAGATTTGTTAACTAGTTGGTTTGATCCAAGAGTCTACAGATGCAACCACCACCCTTTACTGCTTCTACTGTGTGTTGGTAAAATGTTTTAATTTCATTTCCTTCAATGACTATCAGTATGGACTTTCCAGTAATATAAAATGAATATAAAGAATTATGGGTTGAAAATCTTATGCAAAAGAAATTGATCACCTTTTTGCTTCCTTGTTCTTGGCCTCTGGAGGAAAAACAGGATAAAATTCTTCATTCAAAAGAACAAGAAATTACTGACCAATGTGGTGCACCATCTCAGAGGTTCTCTGATAGTCAGTCTCTGTTTCTCTCAGTTCTTCCCTCTGTAGCAGTAAGAATCACATCATCATTGTGATTTTAAAGGGCTTCTAAGTAGGACTGTTCTCTCTGAAGAAAATAAACAGAAGAGTAAATGGAAACAGCACAGTTACGTCAGCATGGATAAATCCCTACAAAGGGCTGTAATTAGACTGAGCTGGTGCTGTGTATTAATGAGGAAATGGAAAAGAAACTTTGGTTCAGGTGACTCACAGTATGGAGCCTGGAATAACAAAAACACTGGAATAATCAGGGTACATTTGCTATAAATACGTGTGAGGAAGCAGTACCTCATTTACTGAAAATACCTTATCTGTTCACCATGTATAGGAAGTTAGGCCATTAGCATGTGAATTTTGGTCTACATTATGGTAGGTCCACAATATGGATTTGCTGAATACTTGTGTGAATGGTAGTCAAGTAAATGAAGCTTACTTCCTTCGTTACCAAATTGTTGCTGCTGTTGCTGGTTTTAGCTTTTTTAACTAAAAATATTCCTAAAGATTTCATATCTATATAAAAAAAGGCAAAAATGATTTTAACTGATAAGAGTGAAGGGTTGTCATTATACTACATTTTAAAACAAGTAACTTTTTTTGAAAAATACATTTCTCAAACAAGATATAAAAATATACTTGAGGTGTATTGCAAATCTGAAAGTAAAAAAAAGTTATGCTATCAAAAACTGCCTCAAAATTGTGTTTTTAAATTAAATAGGATAAAAATAAAATAGTAAGGAATAAACAGAAGATCTGCCAGATCTTCACACTGAAAATTACAAAGTATCAAGTAAGCTAAATATAGAGACATTGTTTTTACGTCAAGACTCTATATTGTTAAGCTATTATTTCTACTCAATGTAATCAATTGAACTGTAGTGATTAAATTACACTGAAAATCCTAGGGGTTTTTTTTTTCCTTTTTTTGTAGAACCTGACAAACTGCATACAAAGTGTATATAGAACCGCAAAGACCTATAATAGTCCAGCTATTTTTTTTTCTCTGCTACACATTAGAAGAGCAAGAGTTGTCTTGGGCTGCACACTAAATACACAAACTCTAAGAAAAGCAAAAAAGTTCATGTGCACGCTTCATCGTATCAGACACCATAGTTAAGTGAAA
>CAUYQV010160079.1:0-11496 GCA_963574575.1 Galagoides demidoff | reverse complement strand
TGTGGTCCCAGCTACTTGGGAGGCGGAGGCAGGAGACTTGCTTGAGCCCAGGAGTTGGAGGTTGCTATGAGCTGTGATGCCATGGCACTCTACCCAGGGGGATAGCTTGAGGCTCCGTCTCAAAAAAAAAAAAAAAGTTAGACTAAGAAAAACAAATAAATAAAAACGTTAAAGTCAGACTAAGTATCAGGTCTGGCACGTGGCAATCTCTCCATAACTGTTACCCAGGACTAGTAGTAGGTGTTCCTGACACTTTCTTTGGATGCCTTCAGTGTCCTCAAACCATTTCTTACCATTGTCTTCACAGTCAGCAGGTATGTTTTGCTCATCAATTGGTTGAATCTTTACAGCTTAAATTCTAAGGAAATAAATTACAGTACTTCATAGAAAAATATAATAAAATAGGAAGTTGGGGAAAGGGACATCAGTCTACCGCTAGAGGGAGCGTTGGTAAAAATCGCCTTAAAGGCTAAGCTTAGACGCTTCGGGGCAGGTTGGTTCTGCAGCGGGAGAGGGAGGGCGGAAGGAGGGGAAGGAAAGGAAGGCAGGGACGGAGAAGCAGCTATTCCAGCAGGGCTCAGGAAGGCGAGGAGGCGTGGTCCCAACAGAGGGCAGCTTGCAGAAGGAGGGAGAGAAGGCAGCATTGCACACTGGTCAGAGCCCTCAATTCAGCATTTACAGAGCGCTAAGCCCTGTGACTCATCATTATTAGTTTCTCTTCTGGAAAATGGGATTATAATAACACTTCCTTTTTAAGGTAGTTGTGAGCACTTTTAAGAGATAATATGAATAAAATTCTTGAACAGCAAGTGCTGGACACATCATATTATAAAAGTCTGTTGTTGCTATTAATATTACCATTAAACCTTCATGGTTCAGATGAGGAAGACTAATATCCCCTAAACCACGTTGCTATTAAGTGGCAGATATCCCTGTTGCCTGACAAGTCAAACAGTATCTTCCATCCTCCTGCCCCACCTCTCAGCCTCGTAATGATGCTGTCAGGAAGGGCCTGGACTGGATCCAAGAGCTCTGCCCCTCCCTGGCTGCGAGACTCGGGCAAATCACTTGGTTTCTCTGCAACTCAGTTTGCACGTTTGTGAAGTGGGAGTCGTATTTCTCATGGGGACTTTGTAGGGATTCGATATGGTTTTCCAAGTAGAGTGCTTGGCCCACTGCTTGGCATATGGAAATTATTCAATGGGTATTAAGCTATCATTGTGAAGAGGGCCTTTGGGTTCTTCGTGACTAAACTTTCTAGCCCCCGACATTTCCACGCTTAACCTTTATTTCGGAACAGCCTGTGAACAAAAGAAATATATCAGCAACCTAAGTTATTACAGCCTTCTCTCCTTTTTGTTGTGACACATCATTTTCTTAATTCAACCCTGTATGAAGTAACACGACTTCTGAATTCATTGATGGTGTCTATTGGCGATAAAATGTCAGAGCACTTGGATCCAACTGTCCCATTGCCATTCTCTGGCTTTCCCTGGGTGAATGGTAACATTTTCAAATGAATAAAAATCTCTAGGCAGCATCGCTCTCCTCCCCCAGAGCAGATTTATAGCAGAATGGTTGGCATTTCCACATGCTCCACACTTGTCAGTGTCAGATTCACATACGTTCTTAGGTCTCTGTACATATATAGGCATAATTTAAATCTCTGGTGAACAAAGGCTATTTTTCTAACTTGGAGACACTCCAAAAGATCTTCGCATTTCGTCTATTTTAAATGTTTGTGTGACTTTAAAGTATGGTAATATCAAATGGTACAGGGGAGGATTGAATATTCAGTTTCCAGCAACTGATCATGTGCCATGTATCAGGCACTTCATATACAATATTTTACTTAACTGTGGGATGGTCTGCGTTACCTTCCGTTCACAAAGGGGGAAACTGAGGCTCAGCAAAATGAGTGACTCACACAGCCAGGTACACAACACCCTTATCACACCCAGTCATACCGGCTGAAAGTGGTGGGGAAGGATGAAAATCATTCTGATTCCAGAGTCAGTGTTCCTGCCCTCTGATCACAGCTGTCTCTGTAGAATAACATGCCTTCATGAATTCAAAATCCATTTACTGGGATTTGTGAGGCATCCGGCACTGTGAGAGGCTCTGGTGATCCAGCAACAATTCCTGCATTCAAGAGACTTGCCTTCTAGTGGATGAAAGAATACAGGCCAATTCTGCGATTTGGTGAAAAGCTCATCTTCCTGGAATGGTGCAGATGTGTAAGAGGAGGCGGACTGCGTGCATGGCTGGAAGCACAGTCTCTGTTCCTCCCCAGGAACATACCAGTGTAGGCATTTTGGAGAAGGTTTGGAAGAACGATGGGCCATTAAGCTAGGACAATTTCCGCCAGACCTCTATTCTCTCTTCTACAGTATTTAAGTTGCTGTCTTTGGGACCCAGGTTTTTGTTTGTTTATTTGAGAGTCTTAGTCTGTTGCCCCAGGATAGAGGGCTGTGTAGTCAGCCGTGCCCAAGCAACCTCACAATCCTGGATTCAAGAGATCCTCCTGCTTCAGCCTCCTGGGCAGCTGGGACTACAGGTGCCTGCCCCAATGCCCGGCCAATTTGTTTGTCTATTTTTAGTAGAGGTGGGGTCTTGCTCTTGCTCAGGCTGGTCTTGAACTCCTGAGCTCAAGAGATCCTCCTACCTCAACCTCCCAGAGTGCTAGGATTATAGGCACGAACCACCGTGGCTACCCAGGACTCTGGATTTTGACAGCAGACATTGCTGTTCCAGAGAGAGTGGAGTAAAGTGTGCTAATGAACAATGAGGCACAAGGCAAGGCGTTTTCAGGGACAGTGAAGACAGAGGGTGGGAGTTCCAGGTCCCAGGATGCCTGCAGCAGGTGCTTAATAAATGATAGCAGGCAGAGTAGGCAGACTATGACCCAATATTAAAACATCTTCCTATTGTTATTATTTTCAAAAGCAATATTGCCAGTTGTGTTCACTGAGCAACCCTTATGTCCCAGTCTCCATACCACATCACTTGTGTGCATTGTCAAATTTAATTCTGAAAAATGAAGTTGAAGTTCAGAGAACCTAGGAAATGGAGAAATTCAGATTCAGATCTGAATCTGTTCATAGTGTAAAGATCTTGTTCTTTTCCCCCACACCAAGCTGCCTCTGTGGCTCTCCAGAAGGGTCTAAGGAGAATGCAGAATTAATTCATGATTTGCTCTGTGTCTCATACATTCTTGCAACTTAGAGCATGATCTGTAGCCGTGCCTAGGAGCTAGTTAGAAAGGCAGAACCCCAGGCCGGCTGGAGCAGAATCTGCTTCTGAACAAGACTCTCAGGCACATTAAAGTTTCAGAAGCACTGCTCTGCATCTCTTGCCAAGATATATGTCACAGGCACTCTGAAAGGTGGTGGGTGATGCTTCTCTCTGGCTCCAAACACTATTATTTCTAGAATTAAATTGGTGGCTATTGTTAAACTTAATCAAGAAGTGAAAGTCTTAAAGCCTGTCTGAGTGCCTGTTAAATAAAATTAGAATGGGAGAACCATTGTGTGATCTAAGACATTAGCTGAAGTTTAGAGGGTGCGTTTCTATTTCAAGGATGTTTTCATAGGTTTTTTGGGAAAGGGAGGCTCACTGTTAATGAGATGTTCTTTTCCCACTGGGAATCTAGACAGTAGTTTGAGAGATGAGTAAGGAGCCCCTTTGCTCCCTGGTATTAGTGTGTGGGTTAGAGCCATTAGTCTGGGTATAGGACAAGCTGGGATGGACTAGAACCTTGATCACAGAGTTGCGCATTGATGCTCTTTAAGGTATTTGGCAAATCATTAAAGCCTCCCTATTTATCCCTATTTATTTATGCTGTAGGGTCTCTTCACACTAAGGCAATATGGCACCATCACTTACTATGGCACCATATCACTGATGCTGGCCTGGGAAAAGTCAGCATACTGTGCTGCTGTTCTTATGCCATTATAATAATGGTAAGAGAAAGTTGGGGATTTTTTTGAGACAGAGTCTCACTATGTTGCCCTGGGTAGAGTACCATGGCATCACAGCTCACAGCAACCTCAAACTCTTGGGCTTAAGCGATTCTTTTGCCTCAGCCTCCCAAGTAGCTGGGACTACAGGCACCCATCACAACACTTGGCTATTTTGTTGCTGTTGTCATTGTTGTTTCACAGGCCTGGGCCAGGTTAGAGCCCGCCAGCCCCAGTGTATGAGGCTGGCACCCTGGCCACTGAGCTACGGGCGCCAAGCTGAGAAACTTGTTTTTAAGGCAGGGTATTAGTGAGTTAATAATGTGGAACCTCAAAACTTCACAAGCATTTACTAAATTGTTTGCTAGTTTTTCCATCAACCAAAAAACCAATTAATCAGACCATTAAAAATACTTCTTGGAAAGTTGCCATGTGTCTTGGAATACAATAGTGTAATGCTTCTGGGGCAGAAAATAGTAATTATTAATCACTCTCCACCTTCTCCTTGCTTCACAAAAACTAAGCATAGTGCTGAGTGGAAAGGAGCTGTGATGACAGGCCCCAGGCACAGAGAATTAGGTGGGAGGCAGAAGGACATTCACAAGTCACCTGCACACTCCAGGCCTGAGCCCTCCTGCCTGATATCCAGAGCAGAACCTCCAAAGGCCCGTTGAGCACCTACCCCGGGAACACAAATGAGTTCAGGTGCCATGCGATGAAGGCAGAGAAGGCTTGGACTTGGCTCAGCTCTTCCTCTCTCACTTCCAGGACCTAGTCCCTGAGTCTTGTTTCCTCAATGATCTTTAGTTGATTCTGCATCAGCTTGAGAAGGAACACTCCATCTTAGCTTGGCATCCAGCCACGATCCTCCATGACTTGGCCCCACAGTGTATTTACAGCCTCTCTCTTTTTTCATCTCTTCCCGATCTCCAGTCATAACATGAAGTCGTCATGTTTAGATCACCCCATGCACAGAGCATGCCTTTTCCTGACTGTTCATTCTGCTCAGACTTCCCCTTCTGACTCATTCTCCAACTATAAGTATCTTCCTTCTCTCTGAAGGAAGTTTAAACTTGAAGTCTTGATGTCCGTGCAGACTTCCCTAATTCCTACATATGACTTGTCAGTTTCTGTCCTGCATTATGTCTTATTTGATTGTTTTTCTTTGTCAGTTTGTGGGCTCCCTGAGGACAGTGGCCTTATTTCAATTACCTCTGTGTCTTCTGAGGCTAACCCAGACCATGCTTGATAACTGAAGAAGATTGCTGAGTGAGACCTAACCCCATGGATGCCACAGTGACACACATAGGGTAAAGGGATGCTGTGGAGTCTCTCCACACTGAGGCAATATAGCACCATCACTTACTAGCTGTGTGATGTTGGGCAAATGACTTAACCTCTCTGGACCTGTTTTCTCCTTGGTACAATGGGGATGATAATAATGTCTACTTCATGAGGTTGCTGCCAAGATGTAAATAAATGTGAGTTCATTTACTGTTCCCTCGGTCTACCAGTTACACTCCTGGGACCTTTCCTCTTCTCCCACGCATGCCCCTTTTCACTTGACTTCCCCTACCAATTCTACAGATCCTGATTTGGATGTCATTTTTTCCTTGAAGCATCACCTGACTCTCTCCCATCTGTGGGAAGTGTTTCCTGTGTGTCTTCCTATGGGACCCTGGCCTTCCTCTGCCGTGACACTCATACTCGCCTGTTGACATGTCAGTAACTAGAACAAGTGCTGTGATAATATTCACCAAGTTCTTACTACATACTAGGGACTATGCTGGGTGCTAAGTGCTTTTCATGTCTTATTCAGTCCTCACAAGGACCCTAGGAAATAGGTTATATTATTGTTATTCCTACTTTATAAATGAGGAAACAGAATACATTAAGTAAATAGTTCAAAATCACCCACTCAGGGAGTTTCGGGACTGGAATTCAAAGACACCTCTGTCTACCTTAGGGCCCATGGTTCTTAGTACCAGCACATGCCTGCCATGTTGTAGATTATGGTAAACACACACACCCCAACACGAAAAACCAAAGCCATGTTAAAAAGCAGTGCTTAGTAAACCGCCAAGTCCTTCATCTTTCCTCCGTTCCTTCTCTGGGGGTGTCTAGGGAAGATAAGGTTTCTCACTCTCGGGTTTGCATCATGGTTTGGAACGGGAAACTCCTGCTGTAGTTAACTGAGCTCATTAGAAACCCACGGAAGTGAATTATAGAAACACGACTTGTGCCAGCCTACCTAGCCACATTTTAGGTTCCTGAGGCATATGGGCACCGGCTCATTTAGAAAGCATTTTTAACAAAAGCACACAAAAGAGATGTTCAGCATATGTTAGAGTAGGTAGGGATTCATGGAATCCTAAATCAACTGGCTTTTTATAGCCATTTGGAGAGGGGCAAATTAGTGTGAGCCGGTTTTTCCTTCAGTGCACACTGAGGAGAGGCCAGGCTGGGGGCAGGTGCAGAGCCAATCCCAGTGCTTAGGGATTGGAGGGTCCCTGACAAGCTCCCAGCCTCCACACTCTCTCCCACCCACCTACCACATTGTTTGAAATATGCCTTTACACGCTCATTCTCTCCAAGGCAGTGCCAACGCTAAGCACACAACAAAAAAAATTTTTAAAGATGATATAAGTAACACATGTTAACTAGAAAATAGGTTTAAGAAAAAAAATCATCCTTACTCCCACCTTCCTAAAGAAAACATTTTGGTATCTATCCTTCCAGGTTTTTTTTTTTTTCAGTTGTTGATATTTTATATACACACACATACACAGGCATGCACACACACTTGCGTGTGTGTGTGTGTGTATATATCCACACATATGTATTACGTATGTAGATATTTTCTTTTACCAAATTGTGATTATGTTAAATGTTCTGTCATTTGCAAATGGCCAGCAAACACATGAAAAAATGCTCATTGTCTTTAATCATCAGAGAAATGCAAGCCAAAAGTCAAAACTACTCTGAGATTTCACCTAACTCCAGTAAGATTAGCCCACATCACAAGGTCACAAATTGGCAGATACTGGCATGGATGTGGAGAGAAGGGAATATTCTACACTGCTGGTGGGATTGCAAACTAATACAACCTTGATGGAAAGAAGTGGAGAATTCTCAAAGAACAAAAAGTTGGCCTTCTGTTTGATCTTGCATTCCATTCCTGGGTGTCTACCCAGAAGAACACAAATCATTTACCCCAAAGACATTCACACCAGAATGTTTGCTCAGTTCACAATTGCCAAGTCGTGGAAGCAACCCAAGTGCCCATCAGCACATGAATGGATTAACAAATTGTGGTATATGTATACCATGGAATACTATTCAGCCATAAAAAAGATGGAGACTTTACATTTTTTATGTTACCTGGATGAAGATGAAACATTCTTCTTATGGGTGGCACCTGTGGCTCAAGGAGTAGGGCGCCGGCCCCATATACCAGGGAGTGGCAGGTTCAAACATGGCCCCGGCCAGAACTGCCAAAAAAAAAAGAAACACATTTTTCTTAGTAAAGTATCTCAAGAATGGAGGGAAAAATCCAATGTACTCAATACTAATATGAAAGGAATATATAAACAATTACATGCTCTACATGCTCGTATGAATGATGAAACACAAATATAGTCTAGCAAGGGGGAGGGGTGAAGTGGGGGAAGGGCAGGGCATTTGGCGGGATCTCACCTAATGTGCACAATTCGAGGGTGTTCAGCACACCCCCTGGGTGGAGGGCTCTTCTACAATTTAAACTTTACCTTGGAAGTCAAAACCATGTAATCTAAAAATTTGTACTCTCATATTAATTTGAAATAAAAAAATAAATGTTCTGTTATTTGCACTCCCTTCATGTAATATTACCATTTCAAGTCAATAAGCACACATTTATCTCATCATTCAGAATAGTCTATGGCATTCCATTGTGTCGCTTATCATGATTTATTTAACAATCCAGTGTTGTTGGCCCATTCTGTTGCCTGATCACTACTGTTGTCAATGACATCTTCAGGAATACTTCACACACGTCACTCAGAGCACTTGTTCCATTAATCCTTGGTACAAATTCCCTAGGCATTGGATCTTAAGTACGAATTATGTAATAAGTCACTCCTTAATAGTTTGATGTAATCACTTCCTCGTCTCTTTATGAAATTATGAATCCTGACAAAAAAGGAGGTTTGTTGGATGTGAGGGTGGATGAATGTTTTGGAAGAGGGAAGACTGTCTTGGGGGTAAAAGACATTATCAGAGGAATATAGGTCTTGGTGCCATGTAACTAATGGGCTATTCTAGGGTTAGCCTGTGGTTATTGGACAAAACAAAAATGAACCAACCAGCCATACAAATAAGCAAAACACAGCATAGATGGGAGGAGTTCAACATTTGCAATAGGGAATAGTTTGCAATTTCCCCAGCACTGCATCTTTGACATGAAAACATGGAATGGCGATCTTTCTTGGGCATTTGGAAACTATTTTAGTAAACAAGAGCCACAAAACTACAGATGAACCTCTGTAAGGTTCATCAACCAACCAAGGGATGGTAACAAACTCATCAACATAGAGAGGTGGTCAACGTAAGAAACTAGGTCTACTGTACTGATGTGTACATGTGGTGCATGTTCGGTCTATAAAAACTAGGTCAACTCAAGGAGGTGGTCAGCTGTGGAGTTGCTACTGTGTACTATTGAATTCAGTAATATATTATTTCTGGAAATATAATCTAAGGAACTAACACCAAAGAAAGATAAAGCTATGTGCACGAAGATGTTCCTTGCAGAGTTTCTTGAAGCAGTAAAAAATTTTACTCACTGAAAACAGTCAACAGTTAAGAGAATGATGGTCCATTCACATGACAGAATAGCATGTAGCTAACTTACACTATCAGCTCTGTGACTTGGGGGAAATTAGTTAACCTCTCTTATATGCTAAATGGGGATCATAATATTAATTATTGCAGGCTTATACTCAGGATTAAATGAAGTAATATATTTAAAATACCTAGCATGTGTGGTATGTGTTGAGTAAATACCAGCTAAGTATACAAAAATCATGTTGCACTCATGGAAATTAATGTGATAGAGACAGAAAGCAGTCCAGGAAAGCATGCACGCAACTATTAGTCATGAGGAGGCCTACACTGGGGAGTGTGTCTCTTTTCTGCCTGAGTACAGACTTACTGGACGTGGATCTCTAATTTCCAGATCTGGAAACTCAGGGTTGTCAATGACTGGGGGTGTCAATCTCAGAGAGGCTGTCTTTCCTCTGAAGAAAACTAATGAAGGCCTGACACAGACACAGGAATGTCAATGTATTGACTCACTAAGGAAAATACAAATATTATGTGGAACAAAGATATCTGTCCTGGAACTATGATGCTTTATCTCCCTAGAACTAAGGAGCAAAAGCTGACACCAAGGTATAGGATAAAATGGTGAGAAGCATCAAACTCTAATGACAGAAACAACTCAAATGCCCATGAGTGGGTGAACAGATCAACAAAATGTAGCAGGTACATACAATGGAATACTATTTAACCTGAAAAAGGAATGGAATTCTGAGACATGCTCCAATATAGATGAATCTTAAAAGTATGCTAGAGGAAGGCCTGGCGCAGTGGCTCACGCCTCTAATCCTAGCACTCTGGCCAGCAGGTGGATAGCTGGGGCTCAGGAGTTTGAGACCAACCTGAGCAAGAGCAAAACCCCATCTCTAAAACTAGCTGGGTGCTGTGTAAACTTGGAACCAGAACAAAGCAAGTAGAGAAATTGTACATCTAATAGCACCCAGCTAAGACAGCTGATTTTATCATAAGGGTTGTGTTGCCAGCAGAAATGGAGACAATCAAAACCCATTGACTGCAGCTCTGTGTCTCCCTGGGACGGTGCTAGGCAGGGCAGCTAAGACTTGCTTTTGCCAATTTCCTTCCAAGGCTGACTGATCCCTTTCCAAACCATTCAAATACCCCATCCCCTTTGGGTGAACTGCCTCACTCTGCCCCATTCTATCTATCATGTGTTGTCTTTACTGTTTAGTTCTCTGGAAAGAAATACCGAAAAATGACTGTGGCCTGATTTATTGGTGGTTGCAGAATTGTGAGAGAAATGTTTTTAGCTCTGTTCCTGGAGCTGTGATGGCTATACAGTTTTTAAGAACAGATTTTCAATAATGATTATTGCCCAGTATTTTCTCATTTGTAAGCTCTTTTCCGTTGGATGGGTCCGACTGTCTCAGAGCATGGCCGGCAGCATGAATAATGAGGTGTGAAAGGGATGTTGGATCATGCTCTTGGGCCCCAAGCTCATTCTGGCCCGTTAGCCATCTCCCAATTGCCTGCAGACCCTAAATGAGTGTAATGGGGGGTTTGATGTGGTGTCTGAGTGTATGATGAGCCCCATCCATTTGCTTTGGCACTCCAGTAAACAGCTGTTGATCTTCCTCCCACTGGTGTGTTCTTAGCCTTATGTGGCTTAAAGTAACTTGAAAAGCAGCAATGCTGTGTGCACGGATGTGTCTGCTTGCTTGTACCCCTCAGATCCGGATCTGCTGCTGCTGTTCTTACGGTGTGATCAAGGAGGTGTTTCCACCTGAGTGGATGGGGGAAGGTCTCAAAAAAGTGTCCTTACATCTTACTTCACCCCAGTTCTCCTGGGAGAGTGTCAGAGACTGAGATGATCTCTACTTTTTTGAACTTAGCTGGTCAGAAGAGGAAGACTGGGATCCCCTGAAGCGTGGAGCCACAGTCTGCTAGTCGTACCCCTCAAGCCATACTGAGCCTGGGTGCCTGGCCAAACAGCGTCTCTGGGTCTGAGGACGATTTTTCAGGACTGCATCAAGCTAGAAGTGCCAGGGGAATTAACAGTTTCGGGAGCAGCCTTCAATCAATGATTCTTGCTAACTGGGGCATAAATATTCCAGTCCTTTCACCCTTTGGGTGGGATAATTATGAGGCCTGTGTTTTGCACTGTTTTCCCTGATTTTTCCCAAGGCACTATTTCCTGTTTCCTGCTATGAGCTGGCTCCCCACACACCCCTGCCAGGTTCCCTCTCTTTGCTCTGTCACTGTCCTGCTCCTCCAGGGCTGGTCCCTGAACCTTCCAAATGCACTTACGGTGCTTGAATCCCTGTCTCAGGACCTGCTTCTGGGAGAGCCCATGTGAAGATACAATCTAGAGAAAAGAGCAGGGCTTCAGACTAGAAGACCTGAGCTTGGTCCTGACTGGGTCCCTTATATGTCACATGACTTCAGGTAACTGACTTCAGTCTCTTTGAGCTACAGTTCCTTAAGTACAAAAAAACCCCTGGAGCATATTAAAACCTTATTCATTGGGCCGTCTGTAAAACCTGAGTGAGACCAAGTAAGAGGAGGAGCTGAACAGGACATCATATTGTTTTTTTTTTTTTTTTATTAATTGATTTCTGTGTACATTGATGCCAACATGGGGTACATTGTGCTGTTTCATATACAATTTGAAACATCTTCATCAAGCTGGTTAACATAACTTTCATATCATTTGGTTAATCATTGT
>CAUYQV010160075.1:0-15483 GCA_963574575.1 Galagoides demidoff | reverse complement strand
ACCAGAGAGGTCATCTTTAGCCATGATCAAGTCATCCAAAGTTACATCATCAGCCAGGGTCATCCTGCTTGTGTGAATCTGAAAGATGCGCTTCTTAGTCTTTTCATCAGGCAGGGGAAACTCTATCTTCCTGTCAATGCGACCTGGTCTGATAAGAGCTGGATCCAAAGTTTCTATTTGGTTTGTAGCCATAATAACTTTCACATCTCCCCTTGAATCAAATCCATCCAACTGGTTCAACAGTTCCAACATTGTCCGCTGAATTTCTCTCTCACCACCAGAATTTGAGTCATATCTTTTTGTCCCAATGGCATCAATTTCATCAATAAACACGATGGAAGGTGCATGTTCTTTGGCAACTCAAAACCATTCCCGAACAAATCTGGGCCCATCACCTAGGTACTTCTGAATGAGTTCAGAGCCAACCACTCTCAAGAAAGTGGCCGAGGTTTGGTTTGCTACTGCTTTGGCTAACAAGGTTTTGCCTGTGCCAGGCGGACCATAGAGAATGACCCCTTTAGGGGGCTTTATACCCATCTCTTCATAATATTCAGGATGGGTGAGAGGAACCTCCACAGATTCCTTAATTTCCTGGATTTGGTTGTCTAAGCCCCCAATATCAGCATAGGTTTCCTGGGGTGCCTTTTCCACCTTCATCACTGTGACCAAGGGATCTGTGTCATCCATCACACTCCTATCATGGCATGCACCTTGTGGTTGAGCAGGACCAAATGGCCTGGTTCCAAGCAGATCCTTGTCCTCAAATGAAAGGATGCTGACATAGTGTTCTGAGCCCACAGATGTGGACACGATGGCATGATTGTCGTCAATGATCTCTTCCAAGGTTCCTACTGACACTGGGGTTCCTCTCAGATCATCCACTTTTGATTTTTTCTCCTCTTGCTTTTCCTCTAATGGTTTCATTTGTTCCTGATTTCTAATGAATTCTTCCTCCATGAGAAGATAGTCTTTAATTCTAACTTCAACAATTTTAATCAGCACTGAGTGTGAGGTGTCACCAGTGGTAGTTTACTGGCTGCATCTGGTCCCTTTGTTTTCTTCTTCTTTTTCCCCACTCTGGTTGGTATAGGAGGTTCATATTTCTTTTTCTTATCATTGTCATCCTTCTTGCCACCTCCAGGACCATGGCCACCACTCTGACTTTGACCCATCTTGCCTCAGCCGCTCGCTCTGCCCACTCTCATTTTTCTACCCACCTATTCACTGCCACTTAGGAATATGAAGAAAATTTTTTAAAGACGCTTTCAATTCACAGATTAGGCAGCAAATGTCTTCATAAGAACTTTCAAATTATATCCCCCCCCCCCCCCAGAATGAGTATAACATTTAACTGGACTATCTGCCTTTTAAACAAATCTGGCAGGTCTAATTCATTCAGTGGTTCTGGAACTAGACATGGCCAAAGAGGTGATACTCTTAGCAAACTTGCTGAATGTATTCTCTAAAATTCATTATTTTAGTCGCAACTCCCCTGCCTTGCTTCCCAGGGACATAACTCCTTTTACTTTTTTTAATGGAGACCAGAGTCTTCCTCTGCCCCCGGGCTGGAGCACAGAAGCACCATCCTTTTACTTTTGATACATTCTCTACACCCAAGTATTAGACAACTCACTCGGTTAGGGAACCATGTTTGGGTTACACCATATGTAAGGTGTAACAGAAATAAGTTTCTTAACTGTTTAGTCTCCATTTTCTAATTTCTAAAATGGGGAAAGAAGTTACTAATTTATTGGGTCATTGCAAGAATAATAAATAAAAGTGACTGACACATGGCAATCAGTAAAACTGTTAACTGAATATAAAATTAGGCAATAATACATTACTTTATAAAAACTGTGGGAAAAAGCAACACTAAATGTACCATCCTAACCATTTTAAGTGTGCTGTGCATTTTAAGTATATTCACATTGTTGTACAACAGCCCCTGGAACTGTCTCTTCTTGCAACACTAAAACTCTGTGCTCACTATCCCCGTAGTCTCCCCTTTTCCCAAATAAGGTAACTACCTTATTACCTTGTTTCTATGATTTTGACCACTTTAGATACTTCATATGAGTAGAACCATATGTCCTTTTGTGTCTGCATTACTCACTTAGCAAAATGTCCTTCATTCACTGTAGCATGTGATGGGAATTCCTTCTTTTTAGGCATGAATAATGTTCCAGTGGATGTATGTAGGTATATACACCACATTTCCTTTCATCATTCATCTGTTGATGGACATTTGGGTTGCTTCCATCCTTTGGATAATATTGCAATGAACATGGGCATGCAAATATCTCTAAGATCCTATAAATTCTTCTGGGTAAATACCCAGAAATGAGATTACTGGATGATATAGTAATTCTATTTTTAATTTTTTGAGGAATCCTTACTTTTCTACAATGGGCACACCATTCTACATGCTTATCATTAATGCACAAGATTCCCAACTTATCCCTATCCTCACCAACACCTGTTATTTTCTGTTTTATTTTGTTTTTTTTTTTAAATAATGGCCATCTTGGTAGGTATCAGGTGCTATTTCAGTGTGGATTTTGATTTGCATTTCCCTGATAATTAGTAGGGTTGAGTATGTTTTCATGTGCTTATTGGCTGTGTGCCTTCTTCAGGGAAATATCTGGTCAAGCCTTTTGCTCATTTTTAAACCGTGTTATCTGGTTTGGTTCTGTTTTAGAGTAGAAACTCCTGAGTATTCTAGCTATTAAGCCCTTCTCAGGTTGCCTCTTCGCTGTTGCTCAGTTGCTTTGGTATGAAGTTTTTAAGTTTAGTGCAGTCTATTTTTTATTCTGTTGCCTGCAATTCTGGTATCCCATCCAGGAAATGATAGCAAAATCCAACGTCCTAAGATTTCCCTGATGTTTTCTTCCAGAGTTTAACAGTTACCTTTAGATCTTTAATCTATTTTTGAGTTAATCTGATGATGTAAGGTAAAGACCCAGCTTCATTTCTTTTGCATGTGGACTGTGTTTTTCCCACACTGTTTATTGAAGAGGTTGTCCTTCCCACTGCATGGTCTTGGCTCCTTGTGGTACATCATTTGGCCAGATATGCAAGGATTTAGTTCTGAGTTCTCTATTCTATGCCATTGGTCTACGTAGCTACCATTATGCCAGTAATTAAGTATACTTTCTTAATTACTGTTGATTTGAAGTATGTTTCAAAATCAGGTACTGTGAGGTCTCCACTTTTATTCTTTCTCAAGATTGTTTTGGCTATTTGAGGTCCCTTGAAATTTCGTATAAGTTTTGGGATAATTTTTCTATTCTGATAAAAAATGTAGCATGGTATTTTTGATAGGGAATGCATGAATCTGTAAAAAGATTTTGGTAGTACGGCTACTTTAACAATGCTAATTCATCCAATCCACCAGCATGGTATTTATTTCTATCTTTTTTGATTTCCTTTAGCAAAACACATTGCTTTTTTTTTTTTTTTAATCTTCCACATAAATTTACTAAAGACACCCATGATGATGTAGTAAGGTGAACTCTGAGAACAGCTGTCAAGGGAGTACAACACATGTGTTTCCCAGGGACAGATTGCTAGTCAGTGTGCAGGCTGCCTTTGTCATGCAGTGTCTCAGTTTCAGAACTGCTATAAATTATGTGTTGCTCAATTTGACTACAGTAATTAAGTAGTATTATTAATGATCTGTATGTCTGGTTGGCCATGCATTAAAAATCTGGGAAACACAACTTTCAAAAAAACACATGCATCTGCCACTACCAACTTTAATATAGTTCCACGGTAAAGAACATTGATCTTCATTGATCATAGCAGTTATGTTCCCAAGAGAGACACACTGGAGGTACCCATTTGGTTAGACAGTAAAATATATTTAATGATAAAAATAGTGCCTCTCACAGGTGCACAAACCAATGGCAATAACAAAAGAATGATTAGCACATGGGAGAGAAATTTAATTCTGATGTCCAAATTCCAATTTGTTATTATGACAATAATCATTGTCAGTCAATTACATATTATTAACTACTAAAACAGGACTGCAGTGGAGGACATTCTATAATCAACTCTATCTTAGTTTGAGCTAATGAGCTAATGAAAGCTTGAAAGTAAAAAGAATAAAATTTTTATAAATCAGGATTTCATATCTATACCTGTAATTACATTGAATTAATGAGGTTTTATTGGTTTTGGAAAAAAAAGAGCAACACACAGTATAATTCATTGAAAAACTTTTTTTTTTCATGTATTCATCTTACCGAGTCCCACATTTTTATGTTATTTGAATCTACCAACACCCTGGGGTTAAGAGATTGTCAGATGAAACCTGATCTAGTATCTCTGAATATTTTAAATTAGCAGCTCAAAAATAATATCTGGAATGAAGGGCTCAAAACCTCAGCTGCTCCATTCTGCCACGTTTCACAGAATGCATTTTGTACCCTGAGTGGTGAATGCACTAAGTCACAGAGGCACACACACTCAGTGTCAGCTGGACTGACCTGCACAAAACAAGGAAAGATGCACTTCCGGTTCTAAAATTTACTGTCCTTGCTCTGTAAAAGTTCACTTGTGTTATCAAGAGCTCATCTTTCTTTCAGAGAGATACTACACAAAGACTTTGGAGAGGGTGATTTCTCTGAACTAATTTGCTTTGAAGATACTTTAAATAACAAATATCCTTAGACTGAGAATGCCACCAGGAAGTTGCTCCCTTTTAATTTTTATTTATTTTTATTTTTATTTTTATTTTTTTTTTGAGACGGAGCCTCAAGCTATCCCCCTGGGTAGAGTGCCATGGCATCACAGCTCATAGCAATCTCCAACTCCTAGGCTCAAGCGAGTCTCCTGCCTCCGCCTCCCAAGTAGCTGGGACCACAGGTGCCAGCCACAACGCCTGGCCATTTCTTGGTTGCAGCCATCATTGTTGTTTGGCGGGCCCGGGCTGGGGATTCAAACCCGCCACCTTAGGTGTACGTGGCTGGCACCTTAGCAGATTGAACCACAGGCGCCATGCCAACATACACTAATTTTAAAACCAAAGAGCTACTAGGCCAGGTGTGGTAGCTCAGGCCTGTAATCCTAGCACTTAGGAAGCCAAGGTGGGTGGATTTCCTGAGCTCATAGGTTCCAGACTAGCCTGAGCCAGAGTGAGATCTCCTCTCAAAAAATAGCTGAACAGGCTCTGCGCCTGTGGCTCAAGTGGCTAAGGAGCCAGCCACATACACCTAAGGTGGCAGGTTCGAATCCAGCCGCAGCCCACCAAACAATGATGGTTGCAACCAAAAAATAGCCAGGCGTTGTAGCGGGTGCCTGTGGTCCCAGCTGCTTGGGAGGCAGAGGCAGGAGACTCACTTGAGCCCAGGAGTTGGGAGTTTGCTATGAGCTGTGATGCCACAGCACTCTACCCAGGGGGACAGCTTGAGACTCTGTCTCAAAAAAAAAAAAAAAAATAGCTGGGCATTGTGGCGGGTACTTGTAGTCCTAGCTACTCAGGAGGCTGGGGCAAGAGAATTTCTTGAGCCCAAAGGTTTGAGGTTGCTGTCAGCTATTATGCCGCATTCTACCAAGGGTAATGAAATGAAACTCTGTCTCCAAAAAAAATATTAAGGGTTAAAATATACATACAAATGTATGTATAAGTGTGTGTGTGTCTGTGTATATATCTATATATGGAACAGCTGTGGCAATTTGACTACTTTCATACATTTGGGGAATTAAAAGTTGATATCATTTTTGATTAAACATTTGATCAAACTTAGCTGTGTATTCCGTTTGACAGAGCTCAATTTCTGGCCCATTCTATAAAAATATTGACTTGTACAAAGATGGTCACTATAGCACTATTTCCTATAAATATGGATTTGGTAAAAAGCATAGTAATTTAATACTATAAAATAATTTTGCAATGGTTAAAAACTACAGTGAGATTCGAAAACATTCTATTAAATAAAATTTTTAAAAGCCAAAGAACAGTATGTCAAATACACAAGCATGTGTATCTACATATATGTAAAAGAACATACAAAGCCATTATTCATGAGGGAAGCAGAATTGGGGACATAAGAAAGGGGAGTGTGGAATAGAAAAAGGCTTCATTATCTGTAATTTTTTAATAATCAGGCATAAATCTATTACATGTATCCTTTTTTTCAGGTTTATTTCATTTCATTTCATTTATTTATTTAATTTTTTTTTATAGCAACAAAGTCTCACTTTATCACCTCAGTAGAGTGCAGTGGCATCACACAGCTCACAGAACCCTCCAATTCCTGGGTTTAGGCAATTCTCTTGTCTCAGCCTCCCAAGTAGTTGGGACTATAGGCGCCCGCCACAACACCCAGCTATATTTTTGTTGCAGTTTGGCCTGGGCCGGGTTTGAACCCGCTATCCTTGTTAAACGAGGCCAGCGCCCTACCCACTGAGCCACAGGTGCCACCCTCATTTATTATTTTTTGAAACAGAGTCTTACTCTGTCACCTTGGATATAGTACCCTGGCATCACAGTTTACAACAACATCAAACTCTTGAGCTGGAGGGATCTTCTTGCCTCAGCCTCCCCAGAAGCTGGAACCACAGGCTCCTGTCACAAAACCCACCAGTTTTTCTATTTTTGGTAGATCCAGGGTCTCCTTTTTGCTCAGGCTGATCTCAAACTCCTGAAACATGTATCTTTTTTTTTAAACAGTAGAAAAGAAAACATAAAAGTTAAACTTCTAGCTTGACATTCAACATCCATTATTGAGTTCTATTACCAACATCAGAATTCTTATTTACAGGCAGCGCCTGTAGCTCAGTCAGTAAGGGCGCCAACCAAATGCACCCAGGCTGGCAGGTTTGAACCCGGCCTGGGCCAGGCCAGCTAAACAACAGTGACTATTACAACCAAAATAGCCAGGCACTGTGATGGGAGCCTTATAGTCCAGCTACTTGGGAGGCTGAAACAAGAGAATCTCTTAAGCCCAAGAGTTTGAGGTTGCTGGGAGCTGTGATGCTACGGCACCCTACCAAGGGCAACACAGTGAGACACTGTCTCAAAAAAAAAAAAAAAAAAACTAAAAAAAAATTAAAATAAAAAATAAAAAATTCTTATTTACATCTTCAAATACATTTGATGATCAACATTTCACATACCCTCTTATTGTACTGTTTGTCTCAGGATCACTAGGGTCCAATGTTTCCTTTAAGAAGTTTATGTAATGTATCCAAAGGTCAACACTAAGAGGTATTGCCTGAAGCCCCCGCCGATAAACCTAAGAAGAAAACAACGAACTGTACTTCAAATATTTAATTATTTCTTAACAGAGAGGCAACACTGTGTTATCCGGTGAACCTTAGAAATACTAATTACTGGAATTTTGTTTAAATAATCTACCATTACCATTTGGGTGGAGGTTGGATAGAACATGGCAATGTTCTGATCCCCACGTGCAGAGTCTTGATCTTCAAAGCGCAGCAGTCCCTGCATTCTGACCGGGTTGTGTGGGCAGGCTTTGGGTTACAGACCATAGGGCACAGACCCATTAGAGCATCAATGACAGCGTCTGACCAAAAATGCAATAAGACGTAGCAAATGTGACTAGCAAACCAACTATATTGTTTGGAAAATGAGAAATAAATGTAAGTGAGAGAAAAGCCCTGCCCTACTTGTTAAGCTGCAGTGTAATACAGAGGCTTGCACTGCAAAGCTTGACAAACTGTAGAGGTTTAACGCACCTGCCAACAAAGAGAGAAAATATTAGCTACAAATGCCACAAGAGTGACAAATGCAAATAAAATACCCTATAAAAATTGTTTGACCATAAATGGTAGGTACTGCCAGCCAAGAAAGAAAAGTCTTTATTTTGTTATTAATTGGCTTACAGTACCTAACGGAGGTAACTTTATTCAGTGATATACGCACCTCATCTGATTGTTTAATGTTGTCATGCCGCTTTTCAAGATCTGCATACTTTTTCCAGTAACCATAGCAATACGGATAGTGTACAAAAAATTTGTCAAAAGCCTTCCTGGCAGCCATCAAGTGATTCTGATGAAAATAAAACAAGGTATTTAAACATCTTGGAAGTTTTTAATCAAAAACAGTTATTATTCCTTTCAAATTTATTATCTCAGAAACAAACAGCAGGCTTCAAAATCACATATACAGCATCCCTTTTCTCAGTAAATGCAATCGAAACCGAAAAAACTAACTTTGTAAACCTTTTATTTCAGTCATTTTACATGCACACAATTATAAAATGCTAGGATTTGACTCTACTAAGTCTCCACGATATGCAAAATCTCTAAGTAATTTTCAAAGCTAAAAATGTATCTAATGTTATTTGACTTAATCTGAAAATTTTTAAGAGTCCGTTTAAATTATAAAACAATAAGTCCTATTGTTTTGTTATAAACTGCTACCACTTCATTAGTTATTTGAGTAATCTGTTTCTGATAATACCATTTAAATAGTTACTAACCTCCTGTTCTACATACTGAAGCAAATATACCCAGCCTGTAAAATCCTGAGGATTATTTTCTACAGTTTTCCAAAATTTTTCATATTCTGGAGGAAAATTTGCTTCTGTTTCTGTCAGTGTCACTGGAAGGTCCACAGCATTTGCCATTTCACTTTCTTCTGCAGATGCATTGACATCAGGAGAGTCATCAGGTGACTGTTCCATTTCTGTAACATTCATAATCTCAGTACTGAAATCAGGAGGATGTTCTACCACTACCTCTGAATTGGTGCCTGTGCTGCCATTACTAGAATTTCTGTACTCATCCATGTGAGAATTTTGCATAGCTATTTTTACTTTGTCTTCAGTTAATGATCTGTGGAAACAAAAAGAGAAACATCTTCCAAATGTCAATGAAATTATTAGGCATCGACAATAACTAAATAGCCCTATTTAGCTATTAAAGAAATACATTAATTTGATTCTTTTTCTCCACTATGAGTTGGAATCATAAGGACTGTTAGCATCTATATGGTAAATAAAACTATATTACGTGAGTTTCTTCACAAAATTGCCATTTTTGTTGTTGATGTCTGAATAAAAGGTAAACAACAGGCTAGGTGCAGTGGCTCATGCCTGTAAATCTTAGCACTCTGAGAGGTCGAAATGGGTGCATCACCTGAGCTTAGAGTTCAAGACCAGACCCCATCTCTACTAAAAATAGAAAAATTAGCCAGGCATTGTGGCAGGTAGTCCTAGCTACTTGAGAGGCCGAGGCAAGAGCATCTTTTAAACAAAAGGGTTTGAGGATGCTGTGAGCTACGACGCCATAGCACTCTATCCAAAGCAACAGAGCAAGACTTCATTTCAAAAAAAAAAAGAAAACTAAATAACCATACCTTTAGTTTCTTTTTTTTCTTTTTTTTTTGAGACAGAGTTTCAAGCTATCTCATGGCATCATACCTCACAGAAACCTCTAACTCTTGGTCTCAAGTGATCCTCTTGCCTCAGTTTTTCTATTTTTGGCGTGTGTGGGGGGTGGTCTCACTTTTGTTCAGGCTGGTCTCGAACTCCTGGGCTCCAAGCAATCCACCTGGCTTGGCCTCCCAGAGTACTAGGATTACTGGTGTGAGCACAGCACCCTACCCATGCCTTCAGTTTCTTCACTCATAAATCAAGTACTAGATCTGCTCCCTAATGAAGCAACCATATTTAAAATTCAGTGTTTCTTGGCTAAGAATCTAAAATTTAAAACCTGAATGGTATCTTGTTATCAGTCACTGGAACACAGCAGTTATCTTTAAGAAATCATCCTTTTATGGTAGCGCTATAATATCGTTTTACAACTGCCTTCATCTCTTTCACTAACAGTTTAAACAGAAACTAATTCATTAAATTCTAGAGCATGTCTTTTTTTTTTAAGTGAGTGATTATTAATTTTTCCAGTGGCCTTTAAAAAGCAAATGACCACCTTCCTTACCTCCATTTAACCTTTTCTGAAATGTCACCTTCCCAGTAAGACCAACCTGGGCTACCCTACTTAAAACTATAAATTGCACCCATGTCTTAGCACAGCTGACATACCCTCTCCCTTAGCCTACTTTTTTTTTACCCATAGAACTTATTACAAATAGTGAACAGTTTAATTATTTAGTGTACTCTGCTATAAGAATTAGCCAGCCCTTTTTATTCACACTATTATTGCTATAGTTGAAGTAATCATTATCTCCCCCACTCTATCAGCAATTTTCTAACAGCAGATTGCTTCTTTTCCTTTTTTCTTTTTCTTTTTTTGTTGTTTGTTTGTTTTGTTTTTTGAGACAGAGCCTCAAGCTATCACCCTGGGTAGAGAGCTGTGGCATCACAGCTCACTCACAGCAACCTCCAACTCCTGGGCTCAAGCTATTCTCCTGCCTCAGACTACCAAATAGCTGGGACTGCAGGCACCCGCCATAACGCCAGGCAATTTTTTGGTTGCATCCGTCATTGTTGTTTGGCGGGTCAAAGTTGTTGGCAGGTCAGGCTGGATTCGAGCCCGCCAGCTCAGGTGTATGTGGCTGGCGTCTTAGCCGCTTGAGCCACAGGCGCTGAGCCATTCTTTTCCTTTTTTCAAGTGGAAAAACAGAATAAAAAAAGCTTTTTAGGGCGGCGCTGGTGGCTCAGTGGGTAGGGTGCCAGCCCCATATACCAAGGGTGGTGTGTTCAAACCCAGCCCCAGCCAAACTGCAACAAAAAAATAGCCAGGCATTGTAGCAGGCGCCTGTATTCCTAGCTACTCGGGAGGCTGAGGCAAGAGAATTGGCCTAAGCCCAAGGAGTTGGAGGTTGCTGTGAACTGTGTGACGCCACAGCATTCTACCGAGAGTTAATAAATGAAACTCTGTTTCAAAAAATAAAATAAAATAAAAAACTTTTTATTACACTGCTTTGCCCAGTAAAAGTATATCATAACATTTTAATGTAATTATACACCTACCTGTGCAATACATCTCTTATACACTGAGCTGCCTAGCACATAAAAGACACTCATCATTTTTTAAAGAATCAATGAAACCACGTCATCTGCACTGCTATGTATGACACAATAACCTGCTATTAGTGATAACAAGAGATGCCTCAGGTGCCTGTTACAACAGTCAATGTTTATTGAACATTTCCTTTTTCTTTCTTTTTTTTTTTTAGATAGAGCCTCAAGCTGTTGCCCTGGGTAGAGTGCCATGACATCACAGCTCACAGCAACCTCCAACTCCTAGGCTCAAGCAAGTCTCCAGCCTCTGCCTCCCAAGTAGCTGGGACCACAGGCGGCTGCCACGGCTATTTTTTGGTTAGAGCCGTCATTGTTGTTTGGCGGGCCTGGGCTGGATTCGAACCCGCCAGCTCGGGTATACATGGCTGGCGCCTTAGCTGCTTGAGCCACGGGCGCCGAGCCTGAACATTTTCTTAAATGCCATTTTTTATCATAAGGATAGTGAAGCCAAAATTTATTCAGGTTAAATAACTTGTCCAAATGTATACAAGTAGTAAGGAACATAGCCAGGATTCAACTCCATCTGACCACAAAAATTCTTGCCTCTTTTCTACTAAAATTTACAGCCAAGACATTCTATTTTGTTCCCAGTTCCATTCTTTCAGCTTAGGAATCTTAGTATATGCCATTTCTTCTACCTGAACTTCTCTCTCATCCCATCCCTCTACTCTGTGCCTACATTCCCACTCAGTACCTTCAAACTAACTAAAGCCAAATCTTCTAGGTCAAGTGTAAACAACACTTCCTAAAAAGTATTCTCACATCATAAGTTAAGACTTCCCCCAGTTAGGCTCTCACAGCATTCTCACTTTTTCTCCATAGCACCCATCACAACTGTGATACTTGTTCAATGTTTATCTTCCCTACTAGAAAACAAGGAGACCAGACCTGGCTCAGTGCCTGTAGCTCAGTAGTTAACCCAGCCAGGGCCTGCCAAACAACGACAACTACAACAACAACAAAAAAAGTTGCTGGGTGTTGTAACAGGCACCTGTAATCCCAGCTACTTGGGAGGCTGAGGCAAGAGAATCGCCAAAGCCCAAGAGTTCAAAGTTACTGTGAGCTGTGACACCAGAGCTCTCTACCAAGGGCGACACAAGATTGTGTCTCAAAAAAAAAAAAAGGACTAGACCTAGAGATATATAGGCCTAGTACACACTCAAGTCATATAAGAAGTCATAAATAACATCACTCCTTAGTCACCCATACGAAAACCTGGCATACTACTTTCATCACCAAATGGGAAGCATGAAGAATTGGGCTTTTGAGGTCAACAGAATTAAATTAAAGATCTAGACATGCTAAAATAATCATACATACCTGGCTATAAAAATTAACTATCCCAGGTGGCACCTGTGGCTCAGTGAGTAGGACGTCGGCCCCATATACCAAGGGTGATGGGTTCAAACCCAGCGCCCGGCCAAACTTCAACAAAAAAATAGCCGGGCGTTGTGGTGGGCACCAGTAGTCCCAGCAACTCGGAAGGCTGAAGGGAGAGAATCGCCTAAGTCCAAGAGCTGGAGTTTGCTTTGAGCTATGACACCACAGCACTCTACCAAGGGAAATACAGTGAGACTTTGTCTCAAAAAAAAAAAAAAATTAACTATCCCTTACCTCATAAATGTATATAATTATGATTTGTCAATCAAAAATAATAATATGCTTTAAAACTTTAACTATCCCCTTTTCATTCACACTACTAGTGCTACAGCTCATAGCAAGCTCCAACTCCTGGGCTCAAGCGATTCTTCCACCTCCCAAGTAGCTGGGACTACAGGGGCCCACCACAATGCCCAGTTATTTTTTTGGTTGCAGCCGTCATTGTTGTTTGGAGGGCCCAGGCTGGATTCGAACCCACCAGCTCAGGTGTATGTGGCTCGTGCCTTAGCCTCTTGAGCCAAAGGTCCCAAGCCACCTTCTTATGTTTTAATGGATACATATAAAATAGCAAAAAATACAAACAAGATTGTGTATACAACGTTAAGGCATATTTTGCCTTACACACACATAATTCAACCGTTTATTGGGCTGTGATGTCACATGTACATCCTACTGTGGGATGCAATTAAAAAATTGGAAAACCCTGCTACACCACAGCTCCAAATAAACTAACCTAATATCACTAGAATATTCAATTCATTAAGAGGCCTTGGTGGTTTTCTTCACTGCTATGTCCCTAGAACTTACAATAGTGCAATAAATATGTATCTGGTCCCAATTTAATTTTCCAAAGTATTTACAAAGTATTTATCCTACAATATTCTCCCTCGTTGCCATTTCCAGAGCCCACTGGTTCTTGGGTCTGAGCCTCAACTCAGGTTTTTCCCTCAGACTAACAAAAGTACTCCTTTTCTCAACTCTCTAAATCATTTGATGCCTTTTTACTCCATTACACCTTCTTATAAAATCAAATAGGAAGAGAGTCCACAAGTATAAAATGAAGCATAATAAATGATAAAGTGAATATGCAGTGTATTTATCATACATTTAACTTTTAGTACAGTTATTACATTAAACACATAACAATTTACCATGTCATTTTAAAATGTAAAGGAAAGGTCTTTTGAGGGATGACCAAAGGCTAATTTAAAATGAGACATCTGACCTAATACATTCTTTTTTTTTTTTTTTTTTTTTTTGGAGAAAAGAGTCTCATTTTTGTTGCTCTCAGCAGAGTAAGATGGAGTCACAGCTCACAGCAACCTCAAACTCCTGGGCTTAAGCCATTCTCTTGCCTCAGCCTCCCAAATAGCTGGGATTACAGGCACCCACCACAACGCCCGGCTATTTTTTTGTTGCAGTTTGGCCGGGGCCAGTTTTGAACCCACCACCCTTGGTATATGAGGCCAGCGCCCTACTCACTGAGCCACAGGCACCCCCCAGGCCTGGATATTTTTTGGTTTTAATTATCACTATTGTTTGGCAGGCCGGGGCTGGATTCAAACCTGCCAACTCCAGTGTATGTGGCTGGCACCTAGCTGCTTAACTACAGGGACCTAACACATTCTTTTTTTACTCTGTATATCCCTCTTATGCCTGTAAAAGTATAGAAATATTATGTCACTAATTTTTTTTCATAAATAGAGCAATACATAAAAATCTGAAGTCATCATTAAAGACTGACAGTCAGGAGTTAAAGAAAAGCAAATCAACTAGCTTTCTAATCCACAAATCATTCTGTGCCTCCTCTACAGATAAACCAATTTAGAGATCTGAGATGTAAAAAGAAAAGAGGCTATCATAACCACCACTTTTGACAGATGTTTTCAAAAGCTAACTAATTTTTCACAGACTGACCTTTTTTAAGTTTCCACATATGAAACATTTATTACATCCCAGAAACTAGGCTTTGTATATATTTGCATAAAGGTATGCATTATCTTCATATCTTTGAAAAAAATTACTATTTTCCAGGAACTACTACTTTTTTCCACCTTTGGCCATTTTTAATTTTTAAAAAGTCCCATGTTTTATGAGGAATTTTTTTTTTTAAATAGAGTCTCACGGCTTGGCGCCTGTGGCTCAATCGGCTAAGGCGCCAGCCACGTACACCTAAGGTGGCAGGTTCGAATCCCCAGCCTCGGCCCGCCAAACAACAATGATGGCTGCAACCAAAAAAAAAAAATAGCCGGGCGTTGTGGCGGGCACCTGTGCTCCCAGCTACTTGGGCGGCGGAGGCAGGAGACTCGCTTGAGCCCAGGAGTCGGAGGTTCCTGTGAGCTGTGATGCCATGGCACTCTACCCAGGGGGGCAGCTTGAGGCTCTGTCTCAAAAAAAAAAAAATAGAGTCTCACTACATGGCCCTCAGTAGAGTACAGTGCCCTCACAACTCAAAGCAACCTCAAACTCTTCAGCTTAAGCGAGTCTCTTGCCTCAGCTTCCCAAGTAGCTGGGACTACAGGAACCCACCACAACACCCAGCTATTTTTTGTTACAGTTGTCATTGCTGTCTAGCTGGCCCAGGCCCGATTCAAACCCCACCAGCTTCAGGGTATGTGGCTGACTCCGTAACCCTGGGCCACCGGCGCCAAGCCAAAGAATTATTGGTTAACAAATGTCAGAAAACAGTATACAATTTTTATTACTTGACTTTGAAAACACTCAATAGTTTCTTATTCACTATGAGGTAACCAAGTAAAAATATTCTGAGACTAAAAAAAAAATTCTGCTTTTGGGGGCGGCGCCTGTGGCTCAGTGAGTAGGGCGCCGGCCCATATACTGAGGGTGACGGGTTCAAACGCGGCCCGCCAAACTGCAACAAAAAAATAGCCCGGTGTTGTGGTGGGCGCCTGGAGTCCCAGCCACGCAGGAGGCTGAAGCAAGAGAATCGCCTAAGCCCAGGAGTTGGAGCTTGCTGTGAGCTGTGATGTCACAGTACTCTACTGAGGGCAATAAAATCAGACTGTCTCAAAAAAAAAAAAAAAAAAAATCTTTTTCTTCTTTTTTTTTTTTTTTTTTTTAGACTGTGCCTCAAGCAATCCCCCTGGGTAGAGTGCCATGGCATCACAGCTCATAGCAACCTCCAACT